>MU757380.1:0-26478 GCA_026770625.1 Nicotiana glauca | reverse complement strand
TATATATATATATATATATATATATATATATATATATATATATATATATATATATATATATACCCCTTTTCTCTTATTTAATTTTATGGTCGAATCTGATAAAGATTTCCTACGTATCACGACCCCGCATGAATCAGACCAAGCGTAGTTCGTGACCAAACGAGTACAAAACAAAGAAACAATTTTTCTGGGAAATTTTAATTACTAAAATATTTTATTACAAACTAAACACTTTAACAAGCTTGAAAAGCCAAATACAGACTCAGAAGCTACTGACATACTCTGACGCTAAGAGAGAACAGACAGACAGACAGACAACAAGCTTCTAAAAATAGAAAATGCGAACTTGAACTATGAATACATTAAAACTCCAAAAGTTGGTGCCGCGAGGTGTCGTTCGGCCTTGCCGCGGGCTTAGGTGCAAGATCCTGTTCAAGTTGCTCCAGTTCATGCATTGTCCGCTTGACAAAAATCATTATTTCCGAGAAGAAGGTAGTGCGGCTCATATCTTCACACATTTGGCACCTCTTAACGATAGCATGGGCGATAGTCTCAATCTTGTCCCTGGTTTGGCATTTTTCTATGAGCGGGCATTTTATCTGATCATTACGGGCCTCCAAAACCTGAGAATCCTGAAGATGCTGATTCTGCAGCTGTTGTATTTCATCTTCCATTTGGGCCAACAAGTCGTAGTTGTGTCCACTTTCGGTTTCAAAAGCTTTGGCTTGTTCAGCTGCTTTGTTTTCAAGAGTGGTTGTTTTCTTCTTTAGATTGGCAATGATCTTTTCATAATCCCTTTTTACCTGCTGTAGGTACTGTGTGCGCTCTTCTGTTCTTTTTGCCCACTGTGCCCGGAGCTGTGCTGTGGTACCCTCGGATTTCTTCAGATCATCCTGGCACTCAATGATTTCTTTCTTCAGTCTGTTTATCAACCTTTTATCCGATCGACTCCTTTGCTGGTTGGTAGTATTTATCCTCATTTGTCGGTTTTGGGCCTTCAGTGCCTCATTTTCTTGGGCTACTTTGTTCTTTTCCCCTTTATCGGCAGCCACTTGCACACTGTTTTCAAACTTCAGGTCCCTAATCTATTTTGTTAGCTTGCCTATTTTTGTCTGGTAGCCTTCTTCTTTGCTATCCAATCCCAATGCCCTTGTGAAGACTCGGCAAACTCCTAAAGGTGAGGCCTTTTAGCCGGCCTTTCGAACCCAAGTTCTCTTCTATACCAAGCAACGTATCCCGGCAATTCTTCGCCTTTAGACCTATCCCTTACACAAGTATTTGCCTTCAAGGTTTGACATTCATTCCAAATTTTGCGAACGACCGCTTCGGGGAACTGCCCATTAGGCCCAATTTCGACTACCTGTTTGCTGAGATCTTTATCCTTTGGGACATTTTGGCACCTGCCCAACTGCCTCAAGACTCAGTACGGGGCATATGGTTGGATACTTTGGAGACCCATCAGCAGCAAATGAGATCATGTGGCTGACATATATATGACTTCATCCACATATAGCAACCCAAATATCCATTTTATCTGCCTTGCGGTGACAGAACGCAGGCGTGCTACCCATTCGGTGACCTTTCTGGCAAACTAATCCCGTCGACCCTTGTGGAAAACTCTTCTATACATGTCTTCTTCGATGACCCATAGCTCATAAATTGCGGGTGATGACACAAATGTTCAATCATCCACATTTGCAGCAATATATTGCAACCCTCAAAGAAATCCCCTCCGACTTTGCAAGCAGTAAGAGTGCGGAAGAAGTCGGATATTATCATGGGTGCCAGAGTGCTGTTATCCTGAGTGAGCAAAGTACTGATGACCCCGGCGATTTTGTATATCAATTTTCCCGTCTTTTGTAGGAAACACCAGAAGTCCCAGAAAGGCTACCATAAACGCAATACACCTATGCTCTTCCTATTTCAGGCGGTTGTCCTTGCTACAGATTCTGCTCTCTGGATTGTTGAACCCTCCGACATGACCGTATCTATCGTATATGAATGAAAGAGTACAAAATCCCTTTGCCACATCTAGGTTGTGGACTGTTCTGCGTATCTTCATAGTGTCTAAGAACTTGTGTATGGTTACGACCCTTGGAGCAATCAAGTACTATTTTTTCAAAGGAATTTTGGGACCCCCGATGTACCCTGATATCTTCTCTAATGTCGGCGCGAGCTTGAAATCTGAGAAGTGAAATACGTTGTGTGTCGGGTCCCAGAATGGGATTAATGCCTTTATGATGTCCCCTCTCGGATTAATCTTCAGTAACCCAGTAAGGCCTCCTAAGTACAACTTGATCCTGTCTTGCCCTGATTCACCCAAGTCGTTCCACCACATGTGTAACCCCAACAGGATCATGTTTATAACGGCTTCGGGTGAATTCTGACTCGTGCTCATTATGCACATTTCTTAATGTGATTAAACAAAAGCAAACTTTATTTGGGTCAAAACAAAAATAACTTCTTCTTTTTTTTTCAAATTTTAAAATGAAAGACTCGATTTTTTGAACGCGGCCTTTTAGCACTTTCGGGATGAAAGATTTTAAGGATGTGTGGGCTTAACTGGTCAAATGTATATGGAAGTTTTTCCATTTAAAGTGACATTATTTGAAATGGAATTATTTATTTATTTTTTCTTCAGAGTCGCCACTTGGGAAAGGTTTGGCTTTTGGTGTCCCAAGTCACCGGTTTATCTTGAATCCCAAATCGAGGAAATTTTCGACTTTCCAAATGAAGTCTGCGAAAGCAAGGTCGCTTGAACTATTGTAAATGGCTTAATATCTAATTTTAATACATGTTATCCTATAGTGCAATTTTAAAGATTATTTACCGCTTTATTTTTACTTTTTTAAAGAATTGCAACGTCATGAAAACACGTTTCGAACCACGTCGCAATCAATGCACCCGTGGTTGTCAACATATTTCGACTCCGTTGAGATTTGGATCTGGGTCACATAAATGTGCACCCGAATTTAGGAATGTAATTTTATTAAAATCGCGCTTAAAGAGTCTAACGCGTTATTATTTTTTTCGAGAAAAATCGTAAAATTCGCTAAACGGCTCATCCCAAATTCTAAAACTCTTAGTATAATAGTTATTGAGGGCCCCGTGATTTGTGCATTTTATTTGGCGAGGCTCATCTCAGTTATTTTATTGAAGGACAAACCTAAAGCGACTAGGATTTTCTATTTTTAATTTGTATCTAAAGTAAAAGAAGAAATCCTAATCAATTTGTTAAAGCACACCGGAAGGAAAATTGCATTCAGATTTACCTCGAAAGAATGGCCCGCCACAAACCTTGGCCCAGGCCCAAAGTACATGAGCACATGAAGTGAACCTGGGCCGCTTAATTGAGACATTGAGGTCTACACTTTTGACAATGGGTTATTGAACCCCAAATCATGAAAAACAGACCAAACTTCACTTCGAATTGAATAAATACTCGTGAGACTACTCTGGATTATTCAAAATATTTAAACAATTGGTAATCAACGGGCCGATTCGGATTACTGACGCATTGACCAATGGCATTCCAATTGAAAGCTCATATTATGTTATTCAACTAACTACTGATGGATTCACAGGTATTGTCAAAGTAGGCTGGGAACACGATAATATAGACAACTAATTGTTTCAGATGAGTTTAAATGTACATTACTAAATTAACGCTAACAACTCAGTTTCTACTTTCCAAATGGGGTTATCATGTGGTTTCGAGTTACAATGAACTAAATCACTATCATGGAATGAACAAACTTAAACTCGGACTTAATCCGCTCAGATTAATTCAACATAGTCCTAATACAGCACGTCCCTATTATAAGAATCCAATCTTTGTTTCATAAACTATAACTATACAGTCCAATTTCAAGTCCAGTTTTCAGGAAACCTACATTAATTGGAAATAGTTCTAATTAAGCAATCCCCTATCTACTACAACTCAAACCAATCAAAACTAAACCACTAGGCGTCAGTTGATTAACTGAAACTACAAGCAAAACTATTAAAAGAGGAATGCAGCAACAGAGGTTTGGTCCATGCTTCATTTCATTTCACAATGCCTGGATAATACAAAATGTGTACCTGGAAATGTTTACAATGGAAGAAGAAGTCAGCAGCAACAATATGGCAGTAGTAGCACAGCAAAGCAATCAGCAATGATTTGGAGTTTCAAACAACCATCAACACACCCCAGTGATTCCAGAAATGCTTTAAAACCAAGCAGGACCAACAGATCAACCCAAGACAAGTTCAAACAAACCCAATCGAACTCCAAAATGAACCCAGAAACATTTACCCCTTCAATAAACCATACTGAAATCTAAATAAACCAAATTCAATTCACATTTAGCCCACAGTCAACTTGGACCAGTTATATCTAATACTCATGCAACCCAAGTTGCTTTTAAATCTTAATATCAAAACAGAAAACAGAGGAACTCTAGTTACTTTGGATTCAAAGTAAGCTAAAGTGTTGAATTAAAGGCTAGAGCTTGAAAGTAAACTGAAGGAAAGCGATGTAACATTATGTTTTTTAGGCTCAGACTTTTAGTGTATTCTGCTATACTCTCTTTACTCTCAAAAGAATCTCCCAGAACTGAATCCCTCAAAAGCTCTATATCTCTATGCTTTTCAAAAAATTGATTTTTTTTTCAAACCCAAAAGAACCCCCTCAACTCTGTCCTCAGCCTTCTCTTTTATACCCAAAATATACACCCCTCTTTCCATCCAGTTTAAACACTTAAACCATTAGGAAACCATTTTTACCCATAATATTCCCTAAATTCTCCACTCAGAATACTAAAACATCAGTTTCAGCACCACCGCTGACCTTTTTCTTTCTTTATTAAGTTATAGGATATGGGCAGCCTGTTTTCTATTCAAAATCTCTTAAACCTGTAAAATGGTGTCCATGTGACTTCTATTTCCTGACCTTAAGAGTGTATTAAACAATGTATTAACATAATGGTCCACTAGTATCACCTGACAGATCAATCACTAGACCACTCTTAATTTTCTCAAATTTCCAAATTACCCTTGAAACCTCCACTAGAAATGTAGATATAACCAATTCAAGACTTATCGAACTCAATCAGTTACTGAGATCAGTCAACTGAAGCCAGTGAGACAAACATGCATTAAAAGAACTAAGAGATTGGCAAATGATATTCAAACGATCAATCAGTTCAATTCAATGTTATTATTGCCAAAGCAATGAACTAATCTCTAACTTAAGCATACAAACAGACTATCGTAGTACAGTCACAAAATTAAAACAGAAACGGAGTAGGAGGAGGAAAAACATGAATAATAACAAAGAAGAGAGAATTGAAAGATACCTGGAAATCAAACGGACCAAACTAAAAATTTCCTCGTCCCTTTGCTTTGGACTTAAGTGGACTTTAATCGCCTGTTTCCAGGAACGAAAACATACGACTAAAGTCCAAAGTAGTCCAAAGGTTCTCGCAGCTCGCTGGATTTTAAACTTAGGGCTCGCCCTAGCTGTGATTTACCATTCGAAAGATTTGGACCCTATTCGAGGGAGATTAAGGATGGATTTGGGGTGAGGGAGTCAAAGAGGTCGTGGGGTGTTAGTATGGGATGGTTCAGAGGCAGCGCCGCCACCAGGGATCTTGTGGCAGCGGCTAGGGTTCTTAATGAAAAATTGAGATTCAAGGCATCTGGGCTAGATTCAAAGGGAGGTGAGCATGGGATTGGAATGGGGAGGTCGTGGGGGTTCGATGGTGTGAAGGTGGAGGCATTTGGATAGATTAGGTTTTCTGGCTATCTTTTGATCTGATATTCGAAGAGATATACGGGGATTCGAGGTTAGCTGTTATGGGGGTTGGTACGGGGAGGTCATGGGGATTCGATTGTGTAAAGATGAGGGCGTTTGGGCCACTGGAACCGCCGTGAGGCAATTTCCGGTGGCGGAAGGTGGTAGTTTGCGACGGCATTACTGGGGTCGTCTCTGAGGTTAGAGACGAAAGGGGCGAGGGGGTTTGATTTGGTCTTGGGGGTAGGGTATTGGTATTTGGTATATTCAAATTAGAGTCTTAATCCAAGTCGTTGGATTATAACATCCAACGGCTAAGATCAAGTGAACTAATCCAAAATGGGGTCGTTTAGGGTAATACAGGGGCGGGTTGAGAGATAGTAACGGGGAGGGCTAGATTGATGGGTTATGAGGGATGGTCTTGACCGTTCGATCAATTGGAGTGAACGGCCTGGATTAATGGGGCTTGAAACGACATCGTTTGGCTGGGCATGGAGATAGACCGCCTTGGTCCCGGTAAGAGGTTGAAAATTGGGCTGCTTTGGGATGGGCCTGGTCCGATTTTCTCTTTGATTTCCATTTCTCTTCTTTTCTTTTTAATTCCTAATTTATTAAAAACCAAAATTCTAAATTACATTACAAAATCCAATTAACTTATAAAAATACTAATTAACTTCTACTAACAATTAACACACACACATAAAATTAAATACCAATTCAAAACAAAATCATACAACTAGCCCTTAAACGTTAAAAATGCAAAGTACATTTTTTTGTGATTTTTTATTTTTGTAAAATAAAACTTAATTACTCCTAATTGTACAATTAAACCGAAAAATGCAAATGCGACATATTTTTTGTATTTTCATTAGTTAAACAAACAGAATGTACATACGAATGCAAACAATAAGAGAAAAATCACACAAAAATGACACACAAACACAAAACTATTTTATTTTGACTTTTGGGAATAATTCTCATATAGGGCAAAAATTACGTGCTCACAAGAGGCATATAGTTTCAAGTGTTGAAGTCGAGAGCCCGCCCGTATAATAGAGCCATATATTTCCAAGTTTTGAAGTCGGGAGCCCACCCGTATAACAAAGGCATGTATTTTCAAGTTTTGAAATCGGGTTCCCGCCCGTATAACAGAGGCATATATTTTCAAGTGTTAAAGTCGGGAGCCCGCCCGTATAACATAGGCATATATTTTCAAGTTTTGAAGTAAGGAACCCGCCCGTATAACAGAGGCATATATTTTCAAGTTTTGAAGTCGGGAGCCCGCCCGTATAATAGAGGCATGCATTTTCAAGTTTTGAAGTTGGGAGCCCGCCCGTATAACAGAGGCATACATTTTCAAGTTTTGAAGTCGGGAGTCCGCCCGTATAACAGAGGTATACATTTCAAGTTTTGAAGTCGGGAGCCCGCCCGTATAATAGAGGCATAATTTTCAAGTTTTAAAGTCGGGATCCCGCCCGTATAACAGAGGCATACATTTTCAAGTTTTGAAGTCGGGAGCCTGCCCGTATAACAGAGGAATACATCCAAGTTCAGTAGTCTGAAGGAAAGGAAAAACATATCAGTTTACAATTCAAAGTGCCAACAATGGATTTCACCGAGAGGATGCAAGACAACAAAGCAACAGGAAATACAAGTAGAAGTTTGAAGATTTAGATAGGATTTTTGTAATTCCTAGATCATAGCTTAGTTTAACTTCTTTTATTTTGACATGGTGTAATAAGGGAGGTCAGTAAGCAGTAGCAGCAGCAACAACAGTGAAATCACAGTTCCTGGTAGTCCCAGCTACCAGACATTCCTGAACTACACTGACCTGATTCCTTTTTAGCCAAGGATATGTAGGCAACCTCAGAAGCAGGGTGCGGTCAGCTCTTTCAAAAATGTTTCACACGGAGTATTCAAATGGGCAAAAATCGCTCGTATCCGCTCACTTATCTTTGCCCGCAAACTCTTCGTGTTTCCGAGCAAAGAGGGGTAGCTGTGAGAATGTGATTTTTGCCCCATATGAATTATTCCTAGAAATTCAAACAAAGTGATTTCTTACAATATTTTGCAATTTTGTGGATTTTTTTGGTTAATTGTTCACATTTTTGTTTGCGTATTTTAATTCATATAAAAATACAAAAATATGCATTGCATTTAGGGTGTAGTTTTACATATTTTGGGAATTAATTAGTAATTAGGAGTTTTACAAAAATACAACAGAAACTACAAAAAATAGTGGTTTTGGCATTGTTTAATTTGTAGTTTTGAATTTCGCTAGTTTTCATTTAACTTGATATTGGATTAGTTTGGGATAATTGCTAGGGATAATTAATTTAATTTGGTAGATTAATTTGATTTTTTAGAATTAATATAGGGCTTTTAGGTTAATTTGGAAAAGAAAAGGAAAAGAAATTAAAAGAAAAGGGGGCTTTCTTAAATAAAAGACACACAATTGGGCCATTTCTAATTAAACACCCCAGCCCAAGTCAAAATCCCATTCCAATCAGGCCCAAATCATGTCAGTCCGGTCCACTCCCCATTTAGTTAAAACGACGTCATTTTTTACCCTTGAATCTTGGCCCTTGATTGTCCTCATCCAACGGATGAGAACTAACGAGGTTTTTCGATACAAAATGGTCGAATAGTGCCCCCCCCCCCCCCAAGCCATCGTCTCCCACAACCCTCATCAACCCTAGAGACCTCGTCTCCATCCGCCGCCGCCGAAAATCGCCTCACTGCGGCGGACGGTCACCAAACGACCCTAAAAACACACCATAGCACCATCTTCTTCTCCTCATCATAAATCCCTAGTTGGTTTCTTCAAAATCCCAACTGAAATCGTCGAAGCTTCCAAACAGTACCACCGCCTCCGCCGCCCATGGCGGCGACACCACCCGAATCCGTCAAAAATTACACCCTTAAATCACCTTCTTCTCCTCTTTCCAAACCCCTAAACCCCTTTCCTCAAATCTCGGTGGAACTTTCGAATCTTGGATTAAAATCCCGATCCAAAACCCTAAATTCCCCATATCCCGTTAAATTCACACCACGTGATCTCCTCGCTTCCCTCATTCCTAATTCATCATCAGGGACCTTCAAATCTCGCCGGAGTCACTTGGATTTTAAATCTGATAAAGCGGCAGAACCTTAGGATTCCGCTAAGTTAGTTTTCTCTATTTCTTTTCATTTTTTTTTAAATTAGTTGCTTCTTCACGATGGTCACTTCTTCCTGATTAATCAATTTAGGATTTGATTACTATTTTTCCTCATTTTTTATCAATTCGTCTGAATCAGTGTGTTGGTCTATTTCTTATTTGTTAGTTTTTCTTTTAATCAACAGTAATAATTTGTTTGTTAATTTTGTTGTGACTGAGTTCTTTAAATTTGGGGTTAAGCATGTTCAGGGTTTTAATTTAAACTTTTGCTGTTTCGTTTAATGTTTTTCAGGTTAATTGAATATTGTTCTAAGCCTTCATGTGCAATTTAAGTCTGTTCTGATAGGTTTGATTTTGTGTTTAACTCAGTTAAGTGATCCCTAATTATTTACTGCAGTTTGATTTAGTCAAATTTTAGCCTTAGTCAAGTGGATTTTTTGGTTATAGCTGAAAGAGGGTGAGGTTTAGTTTAATACTAGTTTGGTAATTTCAAAGCAAGTTCAGGGGTGATTTGGGTACTCAGGATTGGGTAAAAATATTGAAGTTGAAAATAGAATCCTCTAGGACCTTCTAAATAGGGCTTTAGTTATAATTACAAAAACATAGTGCAGTAACTTAAGTAACAAGTCAGGAAATAAAGGACTAAATAGATAAAATTTGAAAATAAAAGAGGGACTAAAGGGCAAAATAGATAATCTGAAAGAGCCCTAGGCTTTGCCTATAAAAAGGCATGCTTGGTGCCTTCACAAAAAAAGTTTGGAGCCTCTAAAAATTCCCCCCAAAAAAGTGTTCAACAAGTTTCAACCTGAAACTTGAATTTCAAATTCCAAAATCTTCAAAAAACCAAAAAAAAAATAGAAAACCTTTAAAAATCCCAAAAAATACTATTTCATTAAAGCTTTTCTCATATTAGTTTAGCTTGAATTTCTAGTTTATATAAGGTAAAATCTGACTTGAAGATCTTTGGTGTTTGGTTGCTGAAATTCAGGAATCGCTGGGTTAATTTCGAGTTTGGTTTTTCGTTCAATTAGATATGTTTGTGTGTCTGCTGGTTTAAAATTTCTACGATCATTGCTGGGTTGTTTGACGCTGTGTATTAGACTGTAAATATAGTTTTGAGCTGCTGTTTCAACTCACTGACCATTGCTGCTGACTTCCCTTTCTTCCTATTTTGTTCAAATTCTAAGTAATTTTCCAACTTCAACTGATGTGTGAAGGACTGAGTCAGTCAATGTGTTTGGATTATTGAAGAAATAATATATGGCTCATGCTAACTTGGTGTCAGTTCACTTGTAGGCATGATAGTTTGAATGTTAGATACGTAGTAGCAGTAGTTGAGATTTGAATAATTTGAGCATTTTTTAATCGGACTGTGTGAATCGTATTTGTGTAGTCAAATTTCAGTTTTAGTTAGTGTGTTAAATTGAGCATTGGTTAAAAGCAGACTAAAAATGAGCATGAACCTTAAGTTTAACCAAATATGTAAATGATTCTCTAAGTCAGTTTTAACTCCATCATTTTTGCTTTTGAATTCCAAAATAGCATGCCAATACAGTAGGTTTCGTATTTATTTCTCAGTAAGCTTTGACTACGCTAGTTTAATCATTGGAGTTCACTAATTGTTTGTAGGGTTTTAGTAGTTTAGACCTGATCAGATTACAAAATTGTCAGAATTGAATTGATGTTGGTGAACTGGACGAATCTGAAATTGATTCCCAACGTGTAGGATGCCTGGCCCAGTTATTTTTTACGTGTTTTCCATATTGGGCCGGCATCGAGGCCCAAGGCTAAATGGCCGTCCCTGAAATGGTAGTTTTGGCCTTTCTTCTATTAGGCCAGATTTGAAGCAAATATACTAAGGAGTCTTGTTCTTTTAAATTGTGGATTTAGTTTAGATATAAGCTTTGGGCCTGTTAATAAGGCCCTTTTAGAGATAATCCCTTAATAAAGAACCGTAGCCTTTTTTAGGATAGCGTTAAATAAAAATGAGGTGCTCCGCGCCAAATAAAATACATGAATTGTGTGGCCCTCTTTAAATACTTACATAAAAATATTTTAGACCTTGAGACGTTCCATTTAGCGAAGTTCATGGCTTCCCGCAAAGTTAATAATACGCTAGTTGCTTTTGGCCCGGTATTTAATAATATTACCTTCCTAAACCCGGGTGAACATTTATGTGACCCAAATCCAACTCTCAACGAAGTTGAAATGTGTCAAAAACCACGGGTGCATTTATGTGACGTGGTTCGAGACGTATTTTTACGACGTTGTAATTCTCTTTAAAAAATAACAATAATAATAAAAGCGGTTCAAAGTTAACAAGCACATAGATTAAAACATGTACTAAAATCAAATAAATAAGCCAAATATGACAGTTGAGCGACTGTGCTAGAACCACGGAACCTGGGAATGCCTAACACCTTCTCCCGGGTTAACAGAATTCCTTACTCGGATTTCTGATTCGCGGACTGTTAAACAGAGTCAATAATTTTCTCGATTCGGAATTCAATCGGTGACTTGGGACACCATTAATCTCCCAAGTGGCAACTCTAAATTTTTAATAATAAATCCCATTTCGATTGTCCTTTAATTGGAAAAACTCCTTTACGCCCTTACGAGTATAGGTAAAAAGGAGGTGTGACAGTTACATTCACCACTTCAAATGGGCTACTCCATTTTGACTTCAACTTGCCTAGAAACATCCGTAACCGTGAAATGAACAATAGAACAAGATCACCATGTTTAAACTCCTTGTTGTAGATGTACTTGTCATGGAGGTACTTCATCTTCTCCTTGTAAAGGGACGAGCTTCTATAGGCATGATACCAAAATTCATCAAGCTCATTCAATTGTGCCACCCTTTAGTTTGCGGCAACATCCCACTCAAGGTTAAACTTCTTCAATGACCACATGGTCTTATGCTCAAGCTCCACCGAAAGATGACATTCTTTTCCAAACACCAATCGATATGCTAACAAACGGGCCTATGAAATCAATAGCCCACACATCAAAAATATCTATCTACAAAATGGTAGTGAGAGTCATTTCATTCTTATTTGATATTCCACCGGCCCTTTGGCATTCATCACAATGCTTGACAAGCTTACTAATATCCTTGTAGATGGTAGTCCAATAGAATCCACAACTCAACACTTTTGTATCTGTTCTAGCTCTACCATGGTGACCACCATATGGAAAAGAGTGGCAAGCCTCAAGAATTCCCATTTGTTCTTTCTCCGGCACACATCGTTGGATCACACCATCGGTACATATCCGGAACAAATACGGCCTATCCCAATAATAGTCAAGGCAATCTCGTTTGAGCTTCTTCCTTTGGTTTGAAGAGAACTCATTCAGTATAATGCCACTCACAAGATAATTTGCTAAGTTGACAAAACCACAGCATCTCAGTCATTGAAATGGTTAGAAATTACTCATCGGGGAAGGAATCATTGATATCAAGGTCGTCACCCTCCTCCTTTAACCGAAATAAGTGGTCTGCCACTTGGTTTTCACTACTTGTGCGGTCTTGAATCTCTAGATCAAACTCTTGCAATAGAATCACCCACCGCATCAACCTTTCCTTAGAATCTTTCTTTCTTATCAAATATCGAAGCGCCGCATAGTCGGTGTGAACAATTACCTTTGTACCCATCATATATGGGAGGAACTTTTCCATAGCAAAGACAATAGCAATGAGCTCTTTTTTAGTCATTGTTTAGTTGAATTGGGCATCATTCATGGTCTTGCTAGTATAGTAGACCGGATGGAAGATTTTGTTGATACGTTGCCCCAATACTGCTCCAACCGCCACATCGCTAGTGTCACATATGAGCTCAAAAGGTAAGCTTCAATTCGGTGTGGCGATAATAGGAGTGGTAGTCAACTTGAACTTGATCAATTCAAATGCCTTCATACAATCTTCATTGAAATGGAACCTGGCATCATTTTCTAAAAGTTTGCACAAAGGGTTTACCACTTTGGAAAAAATTTTGATGAATCAGCGATAGAACCCTGCATGGCCTAAGAAGCTCCTCACTCCCTGCATAGATATAGGGGGAGGGAGTTTGGAGATCACCTCAATTTTGTCCTTGTCGGCCTCAATACCATGCTTTAAAATTTTGTGGCCGAGAACTATGCCTTCCTCGACCATAAAGTGACATTTCTCCCAATTCAACACCAAAGTCATTTCCTCATATCTTGCCAAGACCTTATACAGATTGTTCAAGAAATCATCAAAAGAATTCCCAACCACGAAAAAATCATTCATGAAGGCCTCAAGAATATCCTCCACCATGTCGGTAAAAATAGTCATCATACACTGTTGAAAAGTCATCGGTGCATTGCCTAACCCAAAAGGAATCTGCGAGAATGTGAAAATACCATAGGAACAAGTGAAGGTGGTCTTTTGTTGATCCTTCAGAGCAAAGAGAATTTGATTGTATCCGGAATACCCATCGAGAAAATAATAGAAAACACGTCCGGACAACCTATCAAGCATTTGATCAATGAAAATGATCTTTTATTGTAACTTTGTTGATCTTGTGATAATCCATACACACCCTCCATCCGGTCACTATTCTTGTAGGAATCAACTCGTTCTTGTCATTGGTAACTACAATCGTGCCCCCTTTTTCGGACACATTGCACCGGAAGTCCATGAACTATCAAAAATAGGGTAAACAACCCCTCCATCCAACCATTTTATGATCTCTTTATTGACCACCTCTTGAATTGCTTCACTTAGCCTGCTTTGATTTTCAACTGAGGGTTTGGCACCCTCTTCCAAAACAATCTTGTGCATGCAAAAGGTGGGGCTTATGCCCCAGATATCCGCCAATGTCCATCCTATTTCCCTTTTCCTCTTTTTTAGCACCTCCAATATGGACTTTACCTGCATGTTAGTCAAAAAAGAAGAAAGGATAACCGGTAAAATGGAAGAAGGTCCAAGGAATTCATACCTGATATGTGGAGGAAATGGCTTTAACTCCAAAGCGGGAGGCTCCTCAATTGAGGGATTTAATAGAGGAGTCTTTTGATTTTCAAGATCCAATGATAGCTTGCAGGGCTCATAAGTGTATGACCCTATTCCCTGCAATGCATTCACATATTCCACATAGCCATCTTTCTCCCCATCATCATCAAAGTTGAACAAAACGGCTTCCAATTTATCCTCAACATTCATTGTGGCACTAGTATCATTTATAATCACATCGGCCACTAAATCCAATAACAAACAAACTTCATTACTATTCGGTCGCTTCATAGATTTGCACATATGGATGACCACCTTTTCATCACCCACCTGAAAAGTGAGCTCACCGGCTTCCACATCAACAAGAACCTTCCCCTTATAAAGGAAAGGTCTACCCAAAATGATAGGCACCTCATAGTCCATTTCGCAATCAAGATTCACAAAATCCGTCGGGAGGATGAACTTGTCAACACGAACCAACACATCATCAATAATACCCAAAGGCCTCTTTGTTGTACAATCCACCATTTTCAACCTTATGGATGTGGGTCTTGGTTGCCCAATCCCCAAAGTTTTGGACACCGAGTAGGGTATCAAGTTGATACTTTCCCCGAGATCACATAATGCTTTGGCAAAGTCAGCACTTCCAATTGTACATGGAATTGTGAAAGCGCCTGGATATTCAAATTTTGGATCCATTGAGTGCACAATAGCACTCACTTGGTGTGTCATGTTGATAGTCTCACAATTCATTGATCTTTTCTTTGTCACCAAATCCTTTATGAACTTTGCATATCCCGGCATTTGTTCCAAGGCCTCAACCAATGGCACATTAATAGACAAACTCTTCATCATATCAATAAGCTTTTTGAATTGGTTCTCACTATTTTTCCTTGCAATCCTATGAGGTTATGGAGGAGGAGGCCTTGGAATTGGTGCCTTAGCCTTTGGCACTACAGGTTCCAGCATGTTAATCATGTGTTCCCTAGATGGGTTCACTTCTTCTTGTGTCTCCTCCACATTTTTATTAATATCAATTCTCATTTCTTCATTAGCTTGAACCACATTGCTTGGAATTTAATCTTCTTGAACCATAACATCATTATCCACAATTCTTCTTTGATTCGAGGTGGTTGTATCTCCACCTTTCCACTTTTTGTCATCATGGCCATAGAATGCCTCGTGTTATTCCCAACTTGTGGGTTCACCACCGTATCACTTGGTAGTGCCCCTTAGGACAAGTGTTCAAAGCTTGGAAGATTTGGCCCAATTGAACTTCCAAATTGCGAATAGAAGTGTTGTGCAATACTAGTTGAGCAAAAGAGTCGGCATTCTTCTCCATCATTTGTTTAAAAATATTTTCAATTCTATCCATCTTATTGTTAGAAGAGCTTGGACCTTGAGAAGGATAGGGAGGTGGATTGATCGATTGTTGAAACATCAGGGGCCTTTGAAATCCCGACCCCCAATTATTGTTATTGTTCCACCCTTCTTGGTTGTTACCTCCCCAATAGCCTTGATTATTGCCACTCCAATTGCCTTGATTATTTTGACTATTCCAATTTCCTTGATTGCCTTGATTATTCCAGCTCCCTTGATTGTTTTGATTGTTCCAACTACCTTGATTGCTTGAATTCCAATTTCCTTGGTTTCCTTATGGTTTCCATTGTTGTTGATTTTGTCCTTGAGCATTGTTTCTTTGGCCTTGATAATTATTGACATATTGCACTTCTTCTAGCTGATGAACGAATTACCCTGGTTATACCCACTATCATCTTGCATGAATTGTTCCGGCTGGCTTTGCGTTCTTTGAAATTTTTTCCATCTCTTATTTATCATCATATTCACACCTTCATTTGCATTCACTTGTTTCGGCCTTGAACTTGTTGAAGCTGAGCTTTGGCCAATTGGTTCATTGTAGTTGTCAACTTGGCAATAACTTGTCCATGATCATGTAGTTCCTTGTGTAGGTGAATGACATTTGGGTCACCTTGAGGAATATTGGCTTTACTTTGCCATGCCGATGAGGTATCTGCCATCTCATCCAAAATTTCACAAGCTTCAGCATAAGGTGTGTTTATGAAGTTCCTGCCAATGAGTTGATTTACCACACATTGATTTGTTGTGTTGATCCCTTTGTAGATGGTTTGTTGGATCATGGCCTTGGTCATATCATTATTCGGGCACTCTTTAACCATGGTACGATATCTTTCCCAAATTTCATGCAATGTCTCATTGGGTTCTTGCTTGAACGCAAGAATTTCATCTCGAAGTGTAGCCATATGCCCCGGAGAGAAGAATTTGGCAATGAATTTGGATGAAATGACTGGGAAATCTCTCTAACCAGTCCAATGCCTTTCCCCGTAGAAAAATGAAAATAGCCTCAACCGCAGCACGTCCTCGAAGACATTAGTTTGCTTTCTCCCCCAACAGGTATCAACGAACCCTTTGAGATGCTTGTAAGTATTTTGACTCGGAGCCCCGCGGATGAATCCTCATTGCTCAAGTAGTGTAAGCATCACATTGGTTATTTGGAAGTTGCCCACCATAATACGGGTAGGGACTATAGCACTAGCTTAACCCTTGTTTAGCAACACCCGAAGATTTGCCGCTCCTGGTGGATATGGGAGAGTGATGGGAACATTATCATGAGGCGGTTGGCCTTGCCTATTTGCTTGAGGTTCAAGAGGAACATCATCAACTAGTTCATCATCCACGTCCTCCCCTATTGGCAAATTCCCGATGGGCTCGTTGTTAAGAGCCATTCTCGTACCTAAAATCAATTCAAAAACATAGTTAGTGACTCGGAAGGAAAAGAAGACAGATCACACAAAACCTAGAAATATAACTAAATTCATTTAACTCCCCGGTAACGGTGCCAAAAATTTGAGGTATCCCAAACTCACACCACAAATATATGTTGTGAGGCAGTCAAAGCAATAATAAAAACCTAACGCAAATCAGGGTCGAATCCACAGGGAGTTATATTTTGGATTAGGTATACACCTAGTGTGACTGTATGATATGCCCTAAATTACACTTCCAAATTGTCAATTGATGTTTCTATTTATACTTTTATGCCATTGACTGTAATTGTAGAGCTAAGAGACAATATTTTTTATTTTGGTTGTTTTTTAAGTTATAAAAGATCTATGGTCGTGACTTCCACCTAGGTGGTTACCTAATGGGTTGTAAACTCTAGGTCAAGTTTGACTGGTCAGGGTTGTAATATAGTAATCACACTCAATTACTCACTCAATACCTCTCGGTAGTTAGAGTGATTTTCCAATTTGGATTTCTCAATTCCAAATGGGTATTTCACAAAACAAGTGATAAATGCTCAAGTTGGGTTTTAATATCTCTAGATTCAACCCTTTAATTGAGGCTATCAATTTCATGAGTTCACCCCAATTTCTTGTTAGCCAAGTTTTCCTAGACTTAGTATCACTTTCTCAAGTAGAGACTAAGTCAATTAGGCATGAATCAATGTTTGCAACCTTGAATTCTTAATTTCAAGCAAGATTTAGGTTAAATATCACTAACCAATCACAACAAGCCCTAAATCAAACACCCATTAAGTACTCACACTAGGGTTGGGTCACAACTTTAGCTAGAAATTTAGCTACGCATGAAAATCAAAGAAATGAAAGAAAAAACTAAGATATGATGCATAATACTTGCTTAAGGAAAGAAAATATAATGTTTAATAGTTAATCTAGTACAATGTTACCCAATACAGTAAATAAAAGCGACTCAGGTGCTCCCAACTTACAAAACTTCACCTAAAAATGACAAAAAGTTCTATTTATACTAAGCTGAGAATATCTGACGAAATTGCCCCTGCGGATGTTGTGCGGCCGCACAATTATGTGTGCGGTCTGCACATTGATACTTGGCTTGACAGGTTCCAGTTCTGCGGCCGCAAAATTTTGGTTTGCGGCTGCACTCCTTCAACTTTTGCGAACCGCACATTTATGAGTGCGGCCGCACTCTTGCTTCTGCAGTCGCACAATTATAGTGTGGTCCGCACTTCTTGATCTTGAGCTTTGGCATTGTAGGACTCCTACGGACCGCACATTTCTGAGTGTGGTCGCGCTCTTCATTATGAAGCCGCACAAAGATGGTCTGGTCCGTAATTTTTCTTGACCTTAAAATTCCATCTCTCTAAACTTTATGTTCTGCGGCCGTACCAGAATTGTGGTCCGCACTTTGCAAAGAACTTCTTGTTAGAGGTTTTCTTCATGATATGCAGCTGCACTCAATATTGTATGGTCCGCATTGTGCCATTTTAACCTCATTTTGGTCCTTGTCCAAAATTACTCTGTGAGTTGATTTTCAATTCTTTAGCTCATACTCTAACACTTCTGCAAGCAAACACATTTCATTATTTTTCGAGACTACCTTTAAGCAATTTTGGTCTAAAACGAAAGTAAAAGTACGCAAATAAGTAGTCAAAATTCCTATTTATCAATAACACGCTACAAAACAACATAGGGATCATACAAATCTCATGATTCCCTGCAGGAGATAACCCACATGTCTTGCCTTAAACTGATATCTCCTTATACCTTTCCATAGTCATAGCTATTACATAATCCCTTAATCTTCCTGAGTCTAAACTCATATCATGACATAAAAATCTACTTCACTCCACAACTAAACAAGACGGAAATCAAGCACCCAATTTACATCTCAATCAAACTCTTTTTGTAACATTCAAACAGTATGAACATATCTCACAGTCTCATCATACTCATCAAGTACCTATCCAGCCACAAATTCCACTAATAGGGATATTACCGGACATATAAATCCAAAAGCACGTGCTCACATAATCAACATCTCTATGCTCAAGCTATAGTCTAAACCTGGCCTCAAGTCCTCTAGACTGGCCCATCATCATCACACAGAAATCACATCTCGCACATCATCTATGGAATCACAAGCCGTTAATGCACAACTGATATCGAGCGCTCATGTGTGCATACGAATGCATGGAAGGAATTCAAAGGATTACATTTTAATCTGAATCAATGTTGCACGATAAGGAAATAAAGATGGAAAATATATCCTAAATGTCATGTAGCCTCTCAAAGATAGGTTTGGACGTCATCATATCGATCCGCAAGACTCTACTAGACACTTGCTCATTACTTGTAGAACCTATGAACCTAGAGATCCGATACCAATCTGTCACGACTTAAAATACACTAGTCGTGATGGCACCTAACCCAAGCCGCAAGGTAAGCCAACTAACAACTATCCAATTTCCAATAATTTTAATAAGATAATTAACCAAAGAAATTTATTTAAATCTTATACATTTCCCAAGGATTGGTAGTACAAATCATGAGCTTCTAAAAATAGAGTTTACAAAGCTGATATGAAGTGAATACATCTTCTGTTGAAAAGTACATAAATAGAGTTTTATAAATCTAAGGCTACCATAAACAAGAGGAAACTTCAACAGGGACACAAGTACACCTTCAAATCCGAACGTGTGCACACCTACGCGGATGTGATGCTCAATCTGCCACCACATATGCCAACGTGAACCATCACTTGCAAATGCAAAGAAGAAGAATTAGCATGCTCCACTTTTACCTTACACGATCACACCATCGAGTCCGCGATCGCGATGAAGAAATGCGACACCAGATATCAGTAGAACACAACAGTGAAAAATGAAAGAAAAACTCTCCAAAATCAATCAGAAATACGCCCGAGCCCATCGGAACCCTGTCCAAATATACCTACAAGTCACATAACATAACACAAACCTACTCGAAGCCTTGAAACACCCATAACAACATTGAAACGATGAATCACACCTCAATTCAAAAATAATAAACTTTGAAACTTCAAACTTTCACAACCGATGCCGGAATCTATCAAATCACGTCCGATTGGGCTCAAATTTTACACACAAGTCACATTTGATATTACGGACCTGCTTCAACTTCCGAAATCATAATCCAACCCTGATATCAAAAATTCAACTCTCGTTCAATCTTTCTAAAATTCCAACTTTCGCCATTTTAAGCCAAATTCTATTACGGTCCTCCAAATCACAATTCGGATGCGCTTCTAAGTTCAAAATCACCCAATGGAGCTAACAGAACTATCAAAAATTCAATCTGAGGTCAAATACTAAAAATTCAAACTTGGTCAACTCTTTCAAATTTAAATCTTCCTAGTTGAGAATCATTCTTCCAAATTAATTTTGAATAACCTGAAATCAAAATCGACGATTCAGAAAAGTCATAATATATCATACAGAGATACTCATGCCCTCAAAAAACCAAGTAGAGTGAAAATTCTCAAAACGACCGATCATTACAAGGTGATATCCTTCAGCATTTGCTATTGAAATGACTGCCCTTACAGTCACTATTTTCACTACAGGTGAAAACGTTTCATGTTAATCAAGCCCTTCTTACTGATTATATCCTTTGGCCACTAGTCTAGCCTTGAACCTTGCTGTATCACCATTGTCCTTGTATTTGACTTTGAAGACCCAATTGTTACCCTATAAGAGATTTCCCTGGTGGCAGCTGAACAACTTCCTATGTTTTATTCTCTTCACGATCCTGAATCTCTACTCTCATTGCTTCTACCCAACGTGGGTCTTGTAAAGCCTCTGAGAAAGTTCTTGTCTCTAAGAATCAGGTGAAGGCTGCTAAATAAAGCTGATAATATGGTGTAACGACCTGCACGGTCATTTTGAGTGTTATATACAGTCTACTTTATTTACTGCTCATTTTATGCTTAATTTTTACTATGTGACTTGTCGCTTTAGTTGGTTCAATTCCAGGGATATTTCGAAATGGGTTGAGACACTTAGACTCAAGGTTGGAAGCTTAAGTTGAAAAAGATGATTAGATATTGAATTATGTGTATAACGACTTCAGAATGGAGTTTCAACAGTTTTGATAGCTGCGTAAGGTTATTCCAGACTTAGGAGTGTATCTGAATAGTAATTTGGAGGTCCATAGTTGGTTTAGGCTTGAAATGGCGAAAGTTGGAAAATTAGAAGTTTTGGAAATTGAGAAGTTTGACTGAGAGTTGACTTTGTGTACCGGGATTAGATTTTGGTTACAGGAGTTGGAGTAGGTTCTGGTGTCATTTATGACTTGTGTGTAAAATTTGAGTTTAATCGGACTTGATTTGATAGGTTTTGGCATCGATTATCGAAGTTGGAATTTTGTAGTTTTCATTAGGTTTGAATTGAGGTGTGTTCATGTTTTTGATATTGTTTGATGTGATTTGAGTTCTCGACTAAGTTTGTATCATGTTTTAGGACTTGTTGGTATGTTTAGTTGAGGTCCTGGGATATTGGGTGGAGTTTCTGATGGTTAACGGATAAAATTTTAGAATTTGAGAATTGCTGAAGTGTACCAGGTCTGGTACGGCCGCACCTGTGGAGTTTTGGACACTGGTGCATGGCCGCAGAAGCAAAGGATTGGTCGTAGGTGCGGTTTGGGTGAAGCTGAGTAGTGGTCGCAAGTACGAGGGATTTTCCGCACTTGCGTGGTCACAGATGCGGTGATGGCATCATAAATGCGGGGTTGGCTGGGCTGTTGATGGGTTGTAGGTGTGAGGGTAATGCCGCATGTGCAAGCCCGTAGGCGCAAACAAGGCTCCACAGATGCAGAGAGTGGAAGGATGTGTTGTCTTCGCAAAAGCGGATCAAGGGTCACAGAAGCGCTTCTATAGGTACTTTGAGCATATGTGCGGACCTTTTGGAATTAAGTGTTTTCTGCAAAAGTAGATTTTTTTAACGCAAAAGTAGTACTGCAGATGCAGATTTTTGGACCACAGAAGTGGGATCTCTTGGAAGTGTTTATACTCAAAGGTTCTGAGGTTTTAATCATGTTGGACATTTCAAGCTCAGGCTAAGGCAATATTTGAGAGGGATTTAGAGGGATTTCTTGAGATAAGTCACTTGTGATCATTTTTATTCAATAATATTGTCTCCCCATAAATTTCCCACCTAGTTTGTATGTTTTTTAGGTGGAATTTTGGGAGTTTGAGACTAGGGATTTGGAGTGTTAAATTGGAGATTTAAATGATGATTAGGTGTCGGAATTTTGCAAATTTGGTATGCCTAGACTCGTGGTGGAATGGGCTTTTTGATTTTGTAACTTTTATTGGATGTTGAGACATAGGTACGGTTGACTTTTGACTTTTGATTAAGAACTTAGCATTTTCATATGGAATTGATTCCAATAGCTTGAGTTGATCATATCGAATTGTTTGTGGCTAGATTCAAGGAATTCAAAGGATGTTTCGTGAGGCAAGGGATTGTTGGAGTAGATATTTCATGATTTGAGGTAATTAATACTTTTAAACTTGGTTTTGAGGGTATGAAACCCCGACTTACATGTTATGTGATTGATGTTGAAGTGACGTGCATGCTATGTGACAGGTATGTGGGGTGCACCATAGTAATTGTGATTTAGACGATTCCATGGGACTGTGTAGCTATCTTATCTGAACATTTGTACTGTACTCTATGTGTTAGAGAACTTGAGTTATGATTTATGCTAGAAATCATATTTAGGATATATGCTGGTACTATCGGGATCCACAGTGGTCGTTCTTTGTTGTTGAGTTATTTGCTTAATTGCAGTTATGTACTTGGTTGCATTCTTCATTACATGTCATATCTTAGTCTCTGTTATTGTATATTGTCATATCTCATATATTGATTAGGGATGCTTAACACGAGTGTTGTGAGCCCAAAAGATTGGAGAGATTGGTGACTGAGTAAGGCTGAGGGCCGTTGTGAGTGACATTTATGGGATCGGGTTGCGCATCGTATCATACTTTACTGATTCATGCCAAGATTTGGCTTATTATAGTTCTTGGGCTGGATCTGCCACTCCAGAGTCTGCACACCCACAATGAGCTCAGTTTCTATCTATTCATTTTCATTGGGCTGGATCTTCCCTCGATTTATTTGCATTGGACTGGATCTACCCTGGATTTATTCGCATTGGGTTAGACCTGCCCTAAATTTATTTGCATTTGGGATGGATCTAACCAATGTTGGATTTTTCTATACTGTGCTAAGTGATTGAGTGTGATGTTTGAGAATTGAGACAGTTGGTTTAAGTACTCCGAGCGTGTGAGTACGCGAGGATTACATTGCATTACATCACATACGATATACATAACTGACATATAGATATCGAGGCATATCATTTCTTATTTCAGTTGTACCCAACATGTCTTATCTGTTTGAGCTTTAATTGTTAGATTGAAATCATGTCTACATTTTCTGTATTGTAGCTGTATAATTGGACTGTACCTATGTGACTCGTCATTAAATTCAGTTCAAAGGTTAAATTTATTACTTATTAAGTTGGTTGTACTCTGACTACACCTTGCACTTCGTGTGCAGATCCGGATGTTTTTGGGCACGGTAGTTGTTGATCTCAAAGCTTATATCCTTTCAGAGATTATCGAGGTAACTGCTTTCGTATCCGTAGACCTTGACTCTCCTTCCCTATCCCTCAATTTTATTTGTTCTATTTCTGTTTTTCTCAAATAGTGTATTAGACCTTGTATTTGTATAGATGCTCATGTACTAAGTGATACCTTGATTTTAAAAAACTTATGTATCGAGTTGTGACAGTTTTATCCGGGTTTATGAGATCTTTTACTTATTGAAAATATATTTTAGTATATTTTAAATTTGAAAGTGTTGGTAATGTCTGAGTTGTCGGCTTGCCTAGTAATATAATAGGCGCCATCGCGACAGGTTGAGTTTTGGGCCGTGACATGTGGCTTCAATATGGCATAGGTGAGATAGTTCTGCATGGCATATGGAATATGTGAGTCAACTTTGTTGTTGGTGTGATATAATCACTCATCCATGCAGGATTTTTCTTGTCTCACTATGATTTTCTTAAAGGCTCCATAGGTGGAATGAAAGGTGGTGATACAGAATGTGAAGTAGCCTCTTCAGATATGGGTGACTCATTATCTAGTGGGTTCTCATATGCAGTGTCTTGCATATCTAGTTCAGCTATTGTTGATGGTTGATCAGTAATTGGAATAGCCTCAGAAAGTAGAGGAGATGCATCTACTACTTCTTCAACAGGAACTTCTGCATCATGAAACACGTCTCCGGGACTTTCTGGTTCTAGGAAGAGGTGGTACTAGGATTGCTTCATATTTTTTAAAGGAAATATCTTTTTCCTGAAAACAACATCTCTATTTACAAAAAATACATGATTAGTTATATCAAACAACACATAGTCTTTTGTTACTTCTGAATAACCCATCAAAACAACAATTATTGCCCTTGTATCAAACTTGTCATGAATGTTCATCTATTTTGCATAACAAAGGCACCCAAACACCCTCAAGTGTTGTATGTTAGCCTTATACTTATGAATCATAGGGACTTTTATCATTCAGAACTGTTGATAGCTGTCTATTGATAATCCCAATACGTCAAAGGAATTCTCCCTTAAAATCTCAAGGCTCTTGCTGCCTCTAGTATGTGTCAATACTTTCTCTCAGCTATTCCATTCTATTGAGGAGTATAGACACAAGTTCTCTAATGCATAATTCCATGATTATGGAAAAGAGCACTACACTCATTGTTCAAAAATTCTCCTCCATTTCAAATAGAATGCTTTGATTGTTCTATTAAATTGGTTCTATACCAATTTGATGAAATTTTTCATCACAACTATTACATCACGTTTTAGTTTCAACGAGTATAACCAAGTCAGTCTAGAATGATCACTCATTATATGCCCCTCATACATCAATATATAATAAGTTGAAAACTTCATCAGTTCTGCTAGTACTTTGTGGAAAGGGCAGCTTGGTGTGTCTAGCTAAAGGAGATACAATACATTGTTCCACCTAACTTTTACAACTACTCTGAGAAAACTAAAAACGTTTTTCAATTTTCTATGTTTGGTTGGCTTAAATGTTTTGGAAAATATTTTACTCATGGACTCATTTTCCTCCAATTGGAGGAAATATTTTCCCTATCAAGAGAAGAGAAAAATTTTCAAAACTCATTCTCAACTTTTAGCACCATATTCCCCATCTCCACCAACCTCCACCAACTCACCCCAACCCCCGCCCCCACCTCCACCCTAAATAAAAACATAATAATAGTACTTTCTTTTCATATTGTAGCTAGATAGATTTTTTTTTTCATTTCAACGAATGAGTTTTTTTTCATGATAAAAAAAGTTTTTTTTTTCATTTTAAAAAAAAATTACATTCTTTTCATGATTTTTTTCATTTCAACAAAAACGTATTTTCATTTCATGATGTTAAAAAAGTATTTTTTTTTAATTTCAATAAAATGAGTATTTTCTTTTCATGATGTAGAAAGAGTATTTTTTTTTAATTTCAATAAAATTAGTACTTTATTTTCATATTATAGAAAAAGTACTTTCTTTTTCAACAAAAAAAAGAGTATTTTTTTTAGATATGGAGCAAAAATTACAATATTATTTTTGCATAAAAAATAAAGCAGTACATTAGTTTTTTTGGGTTTGTGTGAATTTTTAGAGACTTGGGGCAAGGGGGAGGGGTGAGGAGAGTAGCATAAAAAAAATATTTTCCTAAAAAATATACTCTCTAGCCAAACACTAGAAAATATTTCACTCACCAAACAAACAAGAAAAAATAAGTAATAAAACAACTCATTTTCCATAAAAATATTTTCTAGGACAATATTTTTCATGAAAAATATTTTCCTTCGTACCAAATAAACCCTTAGTGCCATTACTGAAGCATGACCTAGCCTAGTATGCCAGAGTTTAATATCATGTTTCTCCTTGTTTGCAATCAAGCTAGTTATCCGAGTAGTACTGTATTTAGCATAGACTTGAGAAAGCAGATAGAGTCCCCCTCTCTCCTTACTAATCCCCTCACCTTCCCACTGCAAAGATCTTGGAACACACAAAATTCAGGAAAGAACGGAGCTGAGCATCTCGGTTCCTTTGTGAGTTTTGATACTGATTGCAGATTATATTAAACATCTGGGATGTATGGCACATTGCTCATTACTTCCTTATCTGTCAATTTACAGGATCTTGTGTGAGTTACATGTGTAAATGAACCACTAAGAAGACTAACTCTTTTATCTTTTGGATCACCTATTTTAATTGTGTTATTCAATAAGTTCAAATAAGTAGCCATGTGACATGTTGATCCAGTATCTATGATCCATTCCTTATTGCGAGATTCTACCAAAAAAGCAATGATAGCTTCATACCTAAACTGTCAGTTACATTTTCCTTGCTAAGCAGCTTCAAAATCTGCTCACATTGTTCTGGTGTGAAGTATAGGGTCCTCTGATCCCTTAAGAGTTCATCAGTCCCTCTGTTGTATTGGCATAGCTTCTACCCTGTACACCCAGTTTCTTGTTATCATTCACAACAACATTGATAGCTGTATTTCCTCCAAATTTCTTCCTAGTTTTGAAATCAGTGGGATATCCAATTGCCTGTTAAAAATTTTGGGAGAGCAAGACAACACAAAAGAACACTCAAAACTCACAAAGAAGAAAAAATGGAGGAAAGGAGGAT
>MU757377.1:7414-30743 GCA_026770625.1 Nicotiana glauca | reverse complement strand
GAGTGGCCCAAATCTATTCAAACCAATTACATATTGTAAATAATATTGCAATTAACTGATTCCACTAATAAAATCAAAATTAGGGCGCAAAAATAGGTAAAATGACCAAAATGCCCCTCCAGCCATCGTCTCGAAATCAAATAATTTTTACGTTTTCAGAAACCTCGTACTCTCATGAGTCTAACCATATAAAAATCTCAGAAATCAGAGGTCAAATGCCCCCTCAAAATCCAATAGTTAGGTCTAAGAAGTTTTACCCCAAATTAACCAATTTTTTATCCTTAATTCGAATTTAAAAGGTGGATTTAACTACTAAATGATGGAATATAACTAGAAAGGATCATAGAAATGTTACCCGATAATCTCCTCTTCAAAATCCTCTCAGAATCGCCCTTGCCCAAGCTCAAAATTGATTTTCACACTTATGAAGTTAAACCCTCGATATTTCCTATTTCTGCCCAGGCATTTCCGCTTCTGCGGACAAGGGACCGCTTCTGCGATCCCGCTTAAGCGGCAAAATAACCGCTTCTGCGGTTTCTCATTAAAGGGTGAAATTCCGCTTCTGCGGACACATGACTGCTTCAGCGGTCCCGCTTCTGCGAAAAAATGACCGCTTCTGCGGTCTATGAGGGGAAGCCTTAATATCGCTTCTGCGATTAATAAACCGCTTTTGCGGCTCCGCTTTTGCGGATAACTGACCGCTTTTGCGGTCTCATAGGGAAAAGGTCTAACTCGCTTCTGTGGCGCAAAGGCCGCTTCTGCGGTTCCCAAGCCGCAGAAGCGAAAACAACAGAAGCCTGCTGCAATTTTTCTTTCTAACTTCCAAAACTAACCCGTTGAGCATCCGAAATCATCCCGGGATCCCCGGGACCCCAACCAAAAACACCAATACCACCTAATACCTTATTTGAACTTGTACCAATCCTCAAAATACCTCAAACAACCCCGGAAACCCGATTAAATCAAGGATTCAAGCCTAAGAATTTCAAATTCTAACCAAAAACGCTTTCGATCAAAAACCTAACCAAACCTCGCCCGAATGACCTGAAATTTTGCACACACATCCCAAATTACATGAAGGAGCTACAAAAACTTCCGGAATTCAAATCCGACCCTCGGATCAAAAACTCACTATCGGACCGAAAACCTTAAAAATTCAAACATCGGCATTTTAAGCCTAAAAGAGCTACGGACCTCCAAATAACATTCCGAACACGTTCCCAACCCCGAAATCACCTAACGAAGCTAACGGAACCATCGTATTTCCATTCCGAGGTCGTCTTCACACTGTTCCGAATACGGACCATTTTTCCAACTCTTAAACTCTCATTTAGGGACTAAGTGTCCCAAAACACTCCGAATCCTAATATCGAATGTCCCGGCAAACCAAAATAGCATAAATGAACTTAGGGAAAGCAGTTAATGGGGGATCAGGGCATAAATTCCAAAAACGACCGGCCGGGTCGTTACACCAACGGAGGGGAAATTGGGTCGTGACAAGTTGGTATCAGAGCTCTAGGTTCATAGGTGCTAGAAGTCATAAGTGAGTTTAGTAGAGTCTTGCGGATCGGTACGGAGACGTCTGTACTTATCTTCAGGAGGCTACAGAACTTTTAGGATAACCTCACTTCTTTCATTCCTTATCATGCGATATTGATTCAGCTTGAAGTGTATATCTTATGTTCTTTTGCTTCTACTCATGTATGGAATTTCACATGTGCCAATGGTTTGTGATACTTTAAAGGGGTTATAAGGGAGCCAAAGTTGCTCGACTACTATTACCACATGTCATCCAGAATTGGGGATGCGAAAGTATGGAGTGATCTTTCAGTTGTGCGCATATGGATGCAATATGTTTTGACATCTGGTTGAAAAGTACAATCTTAAGAAGGTTTAATTGGTTACCTAATCATCACAGGTGGATGCAGATAAAAACAATATATAGTTTATGGTATTAGAGACTATATGTTTCGTATGGGATTTCTATTTAGCAAAGGTTACTTACTAGCCAGCCAAGACACTGGAGGAAACGAGTTTAACCATCACGAGGATGACATGTGCCAAATAAATGGATTGAGGTGTCTTATGACTGGTGTCATACGAGCAATAAAGGTTAGTATTGTGAATAATCAGAATGTTTCATATGGCTTCGTGTCAGGTGAGGGGAGTCCACTATCAATAATCAAATTGCGGGGTCATGTGTTATTTCAATTTTGGCCTGAGATGTATTTATGTGATATTGAAAGGTTTTCCAAAACTTGTATATGATTAAGAGAAGACATTTGAATAGGATGATGGTGGGACTTGAGATATTCACGCGTCCTTAATAATTCTACATTTCAGTATTAAAGGAGTCACATAAATAATTTTAGCATACTTGTAGTGCTTAAGTTAATC
Source organism: Nicotiana glauca (assembly GCA_026770625.1). Classification (NCBI taxonomy): domain Eukaryota; kingdom Viridiplantae; phylum Streptophyta; class Magnoliopsida; order Solanales; family Solanaceae; genus Nicotiana; species Nicotiana glauca. The sequence continues at coordinate 28,346 of MU757377.1, read as the reverse complement.
ACAACACTCGTGTGGGTGGTCATCTTTTAATGTACCAGTGGCATGGAATTTCTTGCAATGGTTATTTAAGTTATCTGGTATGAACTCAGTATTAGCAGTCGAACGACGGATGAGTTGTTATGAATATGGTGATACGAGGAACATCCTGAGAAATTGTCCTAGACTTGGGATAAATCTGTTCCATCAGAGCACACATGCCACGTACTCCATTATAGTTACCACTCTACCTACACCACCAATTAGGGGTGGAGGAAAAGCGGGTAGATGGCGCCTAAGAGGTGGAGGCCCAACCCATTGATGTATTGCTAGGGTATAGCTGAGGTCGCTACACTAGATGGAGTCATTACAAGTACGAACTTAAGTTATCATAAAGGAACAATTTCCTTAACTTGATTTGGTTATGAGAATCGAGGCAAGTCTTCATAATATGCTCTACTCATGAGTGAGTTTCGTAATCTTAAATTTACTTATGTGCATACTCCTGTTGGGAGATTATATAGAGATAGATATGTCTATTATTATGTGTTAGTCACTAAAAATAGTTGTGATGTGGGTTTTAGTATGATTTCAGAAAAATTGATTTGAATTGCGAATTCTATTCCCTATCGGTGTGAGGGTTCATTATATGTTGTGGTTTAGTTTGACGAAATTTATTTAGAAGAAAAAGAAAGGAAGTGAAAAAATTTCAGTTGGCACAATGTGCATATTACTTGTGGTACGGAGTTGAGGACGAGATCCTCATATTTTTTTTTTGGTGATGTGAGATATTTAAACTGAGCTACAAGCTGCGATGGATGTTATATAAGGACGAGGTCCTTGTGGTGAAAAGTTTTTGCGTTTCAAATTCTCCCTTTGTGAAATTAAAAAACTTTAATACAATACTTATAGGGAGGCATGCCTATGAGGCTTATTTGAAAATTCTTGTATGAATATCTCTATGCATAATTTGCCAAATTGCTTTGTAATTATTGAGTTTTAGCCTACAAGGTGAGTGCCCAGGTGGCGTTAATTGTGAATCATTAATTTGGGTAAATAACTATGACGTCTTCACGCTACGTTGTTAGTAAAGTGAAAGCTTGAAACAAGAAATTGTTAACATGAAGTTAATTGGCAATTGTGTAATAAATTATGTACCACTATTAAAACCAGAGATGTGGTTAAGGTCATACATATGATGTGTTTCATGTCGAAATATCTTTATGATAGTGTCACGCTTGTGATGCGGAGATTGGTGTTATTGATAAATACATTGTGGTGATTTGTTGAGTTGTGGATGTGTTATTAGGAGTTGTTTTGGTGTTACTCTGACAGGTAGATAGGCCCAATTACAGGAGAGACTCTGCCGAAATTTCTGAAAATTTTGGGAGTTAGAAAAAATTACAAAGAAAGAGATAAGTTACATTATGTGTTTGGAGACAGACTCTACTTCTCATTTAAGGATGAATGACCCTAAGTGAGGGAGAATGTAATACCCTGTATTTGATGGGTGCGTAGGTACGATTTGCTATAGCCAGTCGAGACTAATATCGCGTGTTGACGTGAAAATCGGACCTTTCTAGAAATGATTAGAGTGTAAGAAACTGGTCTTCAAGTTTACAAATATGGGTAAAAGAAATAGCCTCAATTTAAATGGTGTTGTAGAACTTATTTTGAATAAGGTAATGTGGGATCAACCACGAGTATATGTGTAAAAGTAGAAACATCAATTTGGTAACCTCAGAATAATCTTAGCACGTTCGAGGATGAACGTTTGTTTAAGAGGTGGAGGATGTACCCACCCGAATTTTTGTTTTAAGAGATTGCGTCTCGTTCAACGTCTTAATACCCCGAGAAGCTTCGTAATATGTATTATGACCCGCATGTGAGGTCGAATTGGTTTTTGAAAGATTCGGAATTAAATTTAAAGAATAGTTCTCATTTCGAAGCTTAAATGGAAAGATTTGATCGGAGAGTTGACTTTTGAATAAATGACATTGGAATGGTGTTTCGATGAGTACAATAGCCCCGTATGGTAGTTTCGGACTTAGGCATATATTCGGATTGATTTGAAAGGTTTCGGATGGTTAACAGAACTTAATTAAGAATGTTTCGATATCGTTTCTTCACGAATAAGTGGTATCATATTAAGAAAATGGCATCCAAATTAAGTTTTTATTAAAGCATTATATCTGTATCGAAATTTCGGATTCATAGCAAAAAGAATCGTCCAATTCGGACATCGTGTGAGAGAGTTATGCCCATTTTCGTGTCGGGAAAAAATATTTTCCCATCGCCAGCGCCCAGGGTAGCGCGGGGCGCCATCCATGGTGCCAAGATTAATTTTTGCTACTGGAACCAGCTCCCAGCGCCATCTGTGGCGCCCGAATCGTAAAACGCTATAAAACGGGGGGTTTTGGCCATTTTTTACAAAAATAGAGTTGGGGGAGCTCGGTTTGGGCGATTTTTAGAGGGGTTTTCACAAATTTGAATGAGGTAAGTGTTCTTTATCATAAATCCTTTATAGACCATGATTTCATACTCATTTACATCATGAATCCATGAATTTATGGAAGAAAAATCAAATTTTTGTAAAACTTTCCAAAAATGAAAATTTAGGATTTGAAGGTCCATTTGACATCGGAATTCAATAATTTTTGTATGGTTGAACTCGTATCGTAATGGGTTCTCGGATTTTATGAGTTTTGTCTAATTTCGAGACATGGGCCCCACGAGCAATTTTGAGCTAAATTTCAGATTTTAATTCGAAAAATGTATAAATTCATATGGAATTAGTTCCTACGATTCGTGTTGAGTGTTTTGAATTATTATGACTAAATTTGAAGCTTCGGACAAATTCGCAAGGCAAAGGCATGTTGGAATTTTGAAATGGTAGCAAAGCGAGGTAAGTGTTTGGCCTAACCTTAGCTTGATGGATTAGGAGTTTGGTCATATTTGTTATGTGTTAATTGTGGAGTACGACGTATAGGCATGGTGACGAGTATCTATACGTTGGTGTCAAGCATGTCCGTGAGTCTTGTATTATAATTTTTATGACTCCGTTGTAGTTTATTGTGCTTTATGTATTATTAATATTATTGTTCCCTTGCTAGGATGTTTGTTTTGATAGTATTGTTCCCTTGCCGGGATATTTGTTTAATATTATTGTTCCCTTGTCGGGATGTTTGTTGAATATTATAGAGCATTGGCTCAAGTTGTGAATTTAATTGTTGAACATTATAGAGCATTGGCTCAAGTTGTGATTGTGTTACCTAATTGCATAATTTACCTCTATTTACTCCACACAAGGTTGTTAGTCTTCCTCTAATTCTTACTTGTTACTTGGCCATATTTGCTTTAATTGAAGCGATTGTTCTTCTTATCGTTTTGTTATCTCTAAATTGTGAATTCCTCTATGACCCCGTGTATATATGCTAAGTGTCCAAATTGTTGTGGTTGTCAGTGTAGTTATCACGTGCCTGTAATGTCTTGGTATTTTGTTAAGGTTATTGCGCTTCTTGATTTTTCCTATGATTCTCTTATTGTCGTGCATTCATACTCTTGGTGGTGGAATTTCCTTGATATTGGGTTGTTGTTGTTATATGTATTGCGGTGATATCCGATCCTTCTGTTGTGATGTAACTGTTGATTCTGTTGGTTGCGTTATGAATTTACTTTGGGACTACGGGTTAGATTCCCGGGAAATCCCCCTGCATATTTACTTTGGGACTACGGGTTAGATTCCCGGGAGATCCCCCTGCATATTTACTTTGGGACTACGGGTTAGATTCCCGGGAGATCCCCCTGCATATTTACTTTGGGACTACGGGTTAGATTCCCGAGAGACCCCCCTGCACATTTACTTTGGGACTATGGGTTAGATTCCCGGGAGATCCCCCTACACATATATTGAGGATACCAAGAGATCCTCGGGATACCAAGAGATCCCTAGCATTCATATTGAGGATTACAAGAGATCCTCGGGATACCAAGAGATCCCTAGCATATATATTGAGGATACCAAGAGATCCCTAGCGTATATATTGAGGATACCAAGAGATCCTCGGGATACCAAAAGATCCCTAGAATTTTTATTGAGGATACTAAGAGATCCTCGGGATACCAAGAGATCCCTAGCTCATATACGGAGGATACTAAGAGATCCCCCAGTATTTACATTTGGGATTACAGGACGGTATCCTGGGAGATCCCCGGTTGTTATCCCTGCATTAAGTTGTACTCCTTCCGTGATTATTTTGTCTCCGTTGTAATTGTTGTTATCAATTCAAATGTTTTAATGGTTTAGATTTCCTTTACAGCTATGATCCTTTGTGTTGTAATTCATAGTGTTGACAATACCTCGCCCTATTGTTTTATACATGTTCAATACTTTAAATTTCAATAATTGTTATATTTTTAACTCATTTGACTTCTCGACTAAATTTTTCTTAAACCGTTTGAGGTTGTACTTCACTTATAAAGGAATTTCTTCTACGTTTTGATTTATTGATTTCTCGTATTAAAGGTAATAATTCATTCGAGATTGTACTTTAATGGAAAAGGGTATTTTCTTTATCAAATGATTTCTAAAAATAATTTCATCTTTTCTTGTTGATTTCCTAGTTGGATTGGGAGTTGTACTCTACTTTATGTTAAGTGAATCAGGCTCCTTGAATATTTTTAATTGTATTCGGTCATGGAACCTATGAACTGAGTAATATGAGGATATTGTTGTGCAATATGAGACAGAAATATACGGGCACGAGGTATCGTGAAAATATGAAAGCGGGCTGAGACCTATATTATTTATGATTATGAAATGAGGCATCACAAGGTGACCTTTACTTGAAAGAATTATATTCGAAAGATGCTTACTTGGAAGATACTTATTTTAAGGAAATATATTCGAAATATATTTATTGAAGAGCATATTATCTTAGAGGTTATTACTTGAAGGATTTATAGGCGAAATATTTATATTTGACGACTCGATTAATTGATTGCACTTGTATTTACTATTTGTTGAGAATTATTTATGGTGTTCTTGTTGCCTGCTATTTATATCACGGGTTGATCATTGTTGCCATCATTGTTATCGGCTTCCTATTATTTGTATGCTATCTTGCACAGGTTTATTTGGCAGTTTGGTCCTAGCCTCGTCACTACTTCGCCGAGGTTAGGCTAGGCACTTACCAGCACATGGGGTCTGTTGTGCTGATACTACACTTTTGTACATTTTTGTGTACAGGATCCAGGTATTTGATCGATAGTAGTTGTTCGTTGCGGTGGAGACACGAGGTAAACCTGCTGCAGCCTTCACGGTCCTCAAAGTCACCTTCAATTGTACTTATTTTCATATGTTCCTTTTATTCGGAACAATGATGTATTTATTTTGTATAACTACTCTTAGAAAATCTTATGACTTGTACTACCGGGTTTTGGGAAGATGTTCATTGTATAAGAATTCTATTTCAGAAGAAATCTGAGATGTTATTATTCATGGTTGTTATTCCGCAAGTTATTAGGCTTACCTAGTCCTTAAGACTAGGTGCCATCACGAAACCCAACGGAGGGAAAATTGGGTCGTGACAATTTCACCGCAAATTCGAACAAGTCTTATCCTTTTACATTTTCACACAAAACAACTCTCTCTGTAATCTTTGCTTATTGCATTATCTATTACTTAACAATGTTGTAAGCACGTGATTTTTGCCATGTATGAGAATTACTCCCAAAAATTAAAAATAAAATAGTTTTGTGTTGTTTGCAATTTTTGTGTATTTCGTGTTATTTTTCTCTTATTGTTCGCATTTGTCCGTGCATGTTTATTTGTTTAAATTAATATAAAATACAAAAATATGTCACAATTGCATCTAGGATTCAGTTCTACATGTAGGAGTAATTAAGTTTGTTTTACAAAAATGGAAAAATCACAAAAATACGTACTTTGCATTTTTAGCGTTTAATGACAAATTGTGTGATCCAATTTTTTAGTGGTATTTAATTATGTGTGATAATAGTTATTAGAAGCTAATTAGTATTTTGGCAAGTTGATTTTGGTTTTACAATTTTTATTAGAATTTTAGGTTTTTAATTTTTGAAGATTAGAAAGGAGGCAAATGGAAAAATGATTGAAAATCGGACTGGGCCGTTGTTATTTTGACCAAAACCAGGCCCAAATTTCCGCCCTTATCCGGTCCAAGTGGTCTGGCATTAACCCCAGCCAAACGATGGCGTTTTGATCAGGATAATCTGGGTCGTTGATCTCACTTGATCAAACGGTCCAGTTCAGCCCCAACATCAACCAAACGACGTCGTTTAAAGCGTCCCCATCCAAGCCGTTGATCTGCATTTGATCCAACGGTTACAACTCACCCCCACGCCCCGACCTAATTCCACCTAATACCGATCCGGTCTCAAAGAAATTGAAATAACGTCGTTCCAATTAATCCACCGATCCAGGCCGTTGATCTTAATTGATCCAACGGTCAGGATCAAATCCCATATCCCGTATATAGTTGCCAAACACACCCAGACCCCCCTCCAGGCCAAACCCTACCTCGTCATCTCTAATCCTCAGAGACGAGCTCGTCTCCCTCCGCCTCATTTTGCCGCTAACCGCCTGCCGAAAATCGTCCACGGCGGCGGTCAGTCACCAAACCCCACCAAAAATACACCATAGACTCCCCGTGAACTCCTTTTCCCAAACCCTGAACCTCATCCTTCGAATCCCAGCCAACATCTTCGAACCTTCAATCGAAGGATCAGTCAAGAACCCTAATCCGCCCAATCACCACCAAATTAACACCCTAGGTCCCCCTCCTTCTCCTATAACCATACCTAGCCGTAGTTTTCCTCGAATCGCCCTAGAACCCTTCGAATCTCATTTTGAAGACATGAACCCTAGCGCCGCCACAAGATCCTTTGGTGGCGGCGCTGAACCTAAACTCTCCCTAATCACACCCCTGTGCCTCTAAGGCTACCCTCGTCCCAAAATCCCCTAATGTTTCAGCTCGAATCGAGCTGGAACTTGCCAAATGTTAAATCAATTGGACGAGACCTAGAGAGCCAAAACCTGGAACCTCTCCGAGTAAAAGGGAAAATTTGAGGTGCTTAATCGACTTTAGTCGAGTTTTTTCAGTCGAGAACACTCGATTAAAGTCCATTTGGACCTCAAAAGTTCAAGTTGAAGTTTCAATGGGAACTGATTGGAGTCTGGTCTGATTTCGAGGTATTTTACTTCTTTTTCTTTTTATTTTTTGTCGATGTTTATCTATTTAAGCCTCGTTGTATTTCATCATCTTTTAAAATTTATTTCTCTCTTCTCTTTCGGACCTTTTTCTGGTCCAGTTCTTCTCAAATGATTGATTGATATGTGATGAATCAATTAAGTGTGTTTGTCCTTGAATTTGATTGTAAAAGTCAATACCCGTAATGTTCTTGTACAAACTATGACTATTCCTATAAGATTTCCTGGTAGTATTATTTCAATGTGATTCATTTTGTGTGATTCCCTGCTCGTTTCATTTCGTCTAAGATAATCATAATTGGTTCCCAGTATGATTAGCTTATTCCCTTTGTTCTGATGTTGTATGATTCAATCTGAGGTCATGAGATTTATCGGTTGAATTTGATTAGGATTTGATTATAGCTGATTAAGGGTAGTGGCTCCAGAGTTTCCAAGGAGGTTTACTGTTTTAAAGTCCAGTGATTAATTAGGATATAGTTCAGGTTAATTGGTGTTTAGGTTTACATTTAGGCCAATTGGTTATAAGGTTTAATACATATTGCCAAGAGTCAGGGTAGGGCAGTAATCAAGGGGCTTCAGGGGTGTTTTGGGATTAAAAAGATTCGAAATGGGTAATCTGAGTGGGCTGCCAGTAAGTACCAATACAACATTAAACTAATACATTTGTTTAATAATAGTGGGGAATAAGAAATAATGGTATTGGGAAGTGATTAAAGAATAGGCTGCCCATCACTTTGAATTAAAATGATTTAAACATATAGTAGTGGGTTGTGAGGGAATATCATGGGCAGAAATATTTTCTTAATTAGCTTAATGCTCCTAAGAGCTGGAAAGTTAAGAAAGTTTGGCTATAAATAGAGTTAGACTTGGACAGAATAAGGGGTCCTTTTTTTGAATCCCTAGAGGTGAAATAGTTTGAGAGTTAAGAACAGGCTAAAAACTAGAGAGTCAGTCAGTTCTGAAGGATTAGTTTTGAGAGTGTTTAAGCTTGAAAGGAATAGAGATAAGTATTGAGAAGTCTCACGGTGTCATTAAAATTCTTTTCCTGCTTCAGTGATTTCATTTTCCTGATTCAAGTACACTAGACTGATCTTGAGTGGCTTTGAGTCCTGCTGAATTGGTTTCTGATTGAACTTTAGCTCGTTGAAAGTTTCAAGTGGTTCTGGATGTTTCTTTGAGTTCATCTGGTTTGTCTGGGTATCGTTGTGGTTCAATCTTGTGGGTTTTTGTTTGGTTTTGGGACAATCACTCCTAGGTTGAACTTGATGTGTTGGTTGCTGTTGTTATGGCTGTGTGGTTGCTGGGACTACTGGTATCTGCTGCTGCTGACTTACTCTTCTCCTTCATTATATCTCATTTTCAGGTACATATTCGAACCCTGTATTGATGTATCTTTGAAGTCGAAAATGCTGAAATAAAATGTGTCATCCATTTGCCTCCTGAAATCAATGTGTTCAAGTTTCCATATTGAGATAGATAATAGGCAATTCGTATTTGTTTAGGTTCATATTAGTTAACATTTACATTGTATAATTAGACTGAAAACTAAGCTATATAACTTGGACCATACTTAGACCCTTCGGACTGTTAAAATAAGGAGTGTTCATTAGACATATTGTGATTCAGATTCGCTTGTGTAAATATAATTGCTGAGAATAAAAGAAATGGTTAAGAAAGAAAAATTTCGAGTTTCATGATTTTCATGTGTTTTGATAACTACAATTCCAGTAGTGTAGTTTCAATCCGAAAATAATTAGCCTACCTTGTGGTATCAAATCATGCTTCCATTTTGCTGTTTGCCTTTAGCAAAAAAAATCCAGAAATTCACTAGCAATTAAATAGGCAAAATTAACTGAGCCTCAAGCTCGAACTTGAATGTTTCCATTCAAGTAGGTGAATACCATTTTTCTATGTTATAAATTGCGAGCACCCATTGAATAACTCGAAATAAATTCAGTGAACACTTGTTCACGTTGAATTGAAGTTTGGTTGGTTTAAACGGTTTGGGCTCAACAGCACAGTTTCGAGAAGTGTAGGCTTTAGTGCCTTAATTAGTGGCCTGGGTCCAGTTCTGATACTATGTACATTTGGGCCTGGGCCAAGGCCGTTGATTGGCCATTCTTTTAATCCAGCAACAAATTAATTAGGATTTCTTTATTATTAGAGACAAATAAAAATAGAAAGATGTAGTAACTTTAGGATTATCCTTTTTAAAATAAACGAGATGAGCCTCGCCAAATAGAACGCACGAGCTGCGGGGCCCTCAATAAATGGATATAATAATTGGATAGACTTCGGGATCGGCTGCTTAGTGAATTTCACGGCCTTTTCCCAAAAAATAACAACGCGTTAGTCTCTTTAGGCGCGTACTTTAAATAACCTTATTTTCTTAAACTCGGGTGTACATTTATGTGACCCAAATCCAAATCTCAACGAAGTCGAAATGTGTCGATAATCACGGGTACATTGATTGCGACGTGGTTCGAGATCGAGCCTCGACAAACAAAAATACCTAAACTGCGGGGCCCTCTATACGTAAAATTACTTAGATTTCGGGATGGGCCGTTTAGCAAAATTTCACGACCTTACCCAAAATAATGATACGCTAGTCGCTTTAGGCGCGCCTTTAATAATTTACTTTCTTAAACATGGATGCACATTTATGTGACCCTAATCCAAATCTCAACGGAGTCGAAATGTGTCGATAACCACGGGTGTATTGATGTGACGCGATTTGAGATACGTTTTCACAACGTTGCAATTCTTTGTTAAAATAATAATAATAATATTAAAAGCGGTTAAAGGTTAAAATTTGCACATAAGTTAAAGCATGTTATAAATCAGATAAATAAGCCAAATACGACAGTTGAGCGACCGTGCTAGAACCACGGAACTCGGGAATGCCTTCTCCCGGGTTAACAGAATTCCTTATCCGGATTTCTGGTTCGCGAACTGTTAAATAGAGTCAAACTTTTCCTTGATTCGGGATTCAACCGGTGACTTGGGACACCATAAATCTCCCAAGTGGCGAGTCTGAATCTCTTAATAAATGAATCCCGTTTCGATTGTCCTTTAATTGGAAAAACTCCCTTTACCATGCCCTTCGCGGAGTGCGGAGCGCAAAAAGGAGGTGTGACAACTCTGGCGACTCTGCTGGGGATATCCTTCGACCCAGAACCACTGGTTCAGGGTTAGAAATTAGAGCTTGTGATAAATTGTTGTATTTTGGCTTTATTATCTGATATTTTCATATGATATATGCTTAATGTGCAAAATGATGCTTATTAACGCTTTGATATTATTTGACTGTACATATAAACTGTGCCAAACCCTTCTCTTCTTACCTCCGGGGATGTGCTCACTGGTTGAGACTCCCTATTATGTTAGTGTCATACCTTGAAATAAGAAAAGGGCTCGGACAAGTTACAAAGTCGGACGATCTCACGGGTCTCCGGTATGTAGCCCCCTCCCCGACTCGAGTCGTCCACTCAGGTACACTGTCTAGAACACATACCAAGGTTTTGAACCTAGAATAACTTGACTTCATGTCGGATCCCTAATAGGAACATTTATTTGCATCACGTGCATCTAACTTAGGGGACTCAACACAGGGGTTGGGTCCGTCTAGGACAGGTATACCCAAAATAACGGACCATCTTGATGCATCCTATGTGCTACATGTTCCATTCATTCAATGGGTAAAAGGGTCATTTGGCGGACCAATGATAGTTAAGGACAAATGGCATGCCTAGTCATGCTGATCACGTTAAATAAGAAGGCTGCACGGTTTTTTTAGATAAGCATGATATTATTTTAATCAAAGGCATGGGGAACAATTGTGGAATCCAAGAAGTCTTGGAATTCCCCCATGTCCCCCATGCTTTATTTTTTAATCAAAAGCATGAGGAACATTTGTGGAATCCAAGATGTCTTGGAATCCCCCTATGTCCCCCATGTTTCATTTTGGGACAAGCGCATATGGGGAACATTGTGGAATCCAAGAAGTCTTGGAATTCCCCCATGTCCCCCATGCTTCATTTTTGGGAAAAGCACATGGGGAACATTTGTGGAATCCAAGAAGTCTTGGAATTCCCTATGTCCCCCATGCCACGTTTTGAAAATCAAAAAAGAAGCATGAAAATTCAAAAAGATTTTGTATGTTTCATCCATTTTCAAGAAAAAAACAAAAAAATATATGTTTCTCTAAATTAGTTGTTCTCGCCCGTATCCAATCGCCCGAACTACGCATGTTTGATTCTCACCGGATGTGAGATACTTAGGCAGCCTTCATCGGGTCCAACCTCCCCTTTTTTCAAAAAATAGCCAAAAAATGTCAAATTCTAATTTTTGTTATAAATTAGTCGGGTGATGCCGTCCTTATCAAATATAGCCGAATATTCCTGAAAGGGACGCCGGAAGGCTAACTTTGCGTGAATGACCGCTTTAGGTCAAGTTATGATTTTTTGACCCTCACAGCCTTAAAATCTTCGTCCCCGAGGCGCTAAAAGGTCGTGTTTGCAATACCGGGTCATTTTTTTTTAATTTAGAAAACAAGAAAAAGAGTCTTGAATAAATTAGGCGATGTCCTTTGTCAAAAATAGCCGAATGTTCCTGAAAGGGACGCCGGAAGGCTGACTTTGCATAAACAGCCACTTTTGGGTCATTTTTTAGATTTCGATCGGTTGACCCACACAGCCTTAGAATCTTCGTCCCCGAGACGCTGAAAGGCCGTGTTTGCAATATCGGGTTTTATTTTGAAAAACAAGAAAAAAGAATCTTAAGTAAGTCGGGTAGTGCCGTTTTATCAAATATAACCGAATGTTCCCAAAAGGGACGCCGGAAGGCTGACTTTGCATAAACAGCCACCCTTGGTCATTTTTAGGGTTTTTTACTGGTTAGCCCACATAGCCTTAAAATCTTCATCCCCGAGGTGTTGAAAGGCCGTGTTTGCAAAATCAGGTCTTTTGTTTTAATTTAAAAAAAAGTCAAGGGCCAAGTGAATGCCGTTGTGATCTTTGGTCAAAATAAGCCGAGCCAGCTTTGGCGATGTGTTAAACCGTTCTTGTCGAGATAGCCTTAGAGTATCTTTCAGTTGTCGAAAGGCTGTTTTCGTAAAAGAACGGAGAAGTTTGTAAAGTGTCATAAAATAAATCCTCCCCGGCCTCAAAATTCACGTGAAATTGGGAAGGGGCCACGTTTTCAGAAATAGCCATTTGGTTGAAATTGGCAAACAGGAAAGGAATCTGCCAGTCTATTTTCTAATTCTATTTCTTTTGATTAGAGCATGTGGTGTTTGATTTTCGAGTCTGTAGGTTATCTTTTCGTCAAAGTTTGTTAAGTATGGTCAGCTTTTAAACCTGTGTTATCAAGTTTGTTGTATTATAAAAAATGAAAAAAAATATTTTATTGTTATTTACCGTTTATCTGCGTGAACTACACACGGTCTGATTCATGCGGGGTCATGATACGTAGGCAATCTCCATAAGATTCGACCACAACTATAATAATAATAAGGACTGACTGAGTCCACAAAAAAAAAGTGCAAAGTTTTTATAATAATAAGGACTGGCTGAGTCCACGTAAGAAAAGAAAAAATGAAAAAAAGATGATGTTAATAATAAGGACCGACTGAGTCCATTCTAATATGTTTTGTTTTGAATTATAGTAGTTGAGGTGGTTGGTTGTGGTTCCCTTCCCTGCAACACAAAGTCAAAGGATAATGGCAAAAAACCTCAGAACTGAGTGGGTTGATACCGATGCCCGACAACAGCTGGTTGAACGGAACAATGGGTTGGTAAAAGAAGTGAAAATATTGAGACAACATGTGACAGACATGTATCAGGCTTGGATGGTTGGGAAGGCGCCCATACCACCACCACCTAGCTTCCTGGACTCTGTCCTTACTCGAACACCGAGCGCAATGCCAAGTGATCCCCCACACTCTCCATATATGCCCGCCTATCACAGCTTTCCCAGCCACAACAGTAGCTCCATCATTCGACATCCATCTATCTATTCCCAGAAGTGCCCCCAGTCACATCCACTATTCCCGACAATGAACACCCACCCGAAGCTCATATTGCCCAACATTACCCCTCCGAGGTTGCTCACAAGGTCCCCAAACAGGGCCCGCAGGTTGAACCTCTCCAACGACAAGGACCAGTGGTCGTCCTTGCTAAAGGCCCTCAGACTCTATATCGAATCCGTGGATATCCTTGTAATTCTCCTGGACCCTACTTCTCCCCACAAGCATACCAGAAACCCCACGGGTCAGGCTTTAGGCCAAATCAGGCATTTAGAAATGAGAGGTTGCTAAAACGAGAAAAGGCTCTCACCCCTATGGGAGAATCGTATGCCAGTTTGTTCCATAAGTTGAAGCAGCTGGGCATGTTGAAACCAATTCAGATAAAAATGCCAAATCATCGATCAAAGAGGTGTGATTTTTCTCAAAGGTGCGCATATTGCTCAGATGCCCCGGGGCATGACATAGAAAAATGTTGGAAGCTGAAGAAAGCAATTCAGGAGCTTATTAATGCAGGCGACGTTGTCGTACAAAATCCGGATACAGCCGACACCCGTATTATTGATGCAGAAGGTAGTGGCTAAAGATTTTGTGCTTGGTAATTGGAAAGATGCTCCATTTGTAGGTCAGCCGAAGAGGAACTTTGGTGGCTTAGGTTGTTGTCATTTCTGTTTGTCCGGGTTATTTCAGGGTTGTAATCCGGATATCGTCTTGTAGCTCAAACCTTTTTATCCTTTTATTTTTCTTTTGATCGTAGTGTCTCAAGGTTGTACTCCAGTTTATTGTATTTATTTTGTTGTACAAACTCTTTTCCTATTTGTCTAATGCAATTCTCGGTCTCCCGTTATTTCTAGTCATTTTTTTAGGTTTAAGTCTTTTCTCTTTATAGTTCTTTTTCTGTCAACTCTAGTGACCTGACATGCGTGCATAATTTGGGCCTAATCTTAAAAGTTAATCACAAAACAATTGAAAGATGATCGGGACATTTAAAGGAAATAAGAACGGTTTGAGATTATTTGGAACCCGAGTCATATGAAACTGGGGCAAGTAAAAAGAAAACCGTTAAAGGCAAGTTGGCCATGTTGACATGGGGGTCGTTCATCATAATGAGAGTGTTGCCCGACAATGCTTTAAAAATATGACGAATGTTAATCGTGTTGTTTGCACTTGGTATGTTTTGAAGATTGGAATGACGAAGGCATTTTGTTCTGCTACCTAAACACTTTATCCTTCGTTACCCCTTTTGAGCCTTATTTATTTTCTTTCATACCCCTCCTTCGGAATCAATAGCAAAAATTAGAAACAAAAACGTGAAAGATAAGAAGAAAAAAAAGGGAGAAAGGAAAAGAAAAAGAAAAAGAAAAAGAAAAAGGCAACAAAAAAAAAGAAAAAGAAAATGAAAAAGTAAAAAGGAAAACTGGAAAAACAAAGGAAGTAAGAACTACGTTTTACCTGATTCCTCAAAGAGGATACGTAGGCGCTTCACAGCTCGGTCATAGTGTAACATAGTGTAATAAAAAATCAAAAATCCCCAAGCAAGAAACTGGGGCAAAAGTTGTGTTTATTATAAATAAATTTAGTTCTGAAGGTTGTAATTTTGAACCCAAATTGATGTGTTTTTGAGCCTTCAAGTACCCTTTCTTTCTAGCCCTATCCAAATCCACATTACGGTCCAAAGAAAGACCTTTTGACCAATCTTCAAAAGAGGCCAATTCAGACAAATAAGAGAGTCTTATCAAAACATAACACTCTGATTTCCAGCAGAAAAGACTCTGATCTCCAGCAGAAGAAATATGAGAGAGTCTTAGCGGTAACACCCAAAACCCTAGCTGAGAAGTAATACAAATGAGAGAGTTTTATCGGTGAAAACCTTCACGGGTGCCATAAGGCGATGAAAGCTGAGAGAAAAATCAAAATGAGAGAGACTTGATAGTGAAAACCTTCGGGCACTAAAAGTCGAATAAGGGAGAGAATTAGATGAAAATCACCAGACAAGGATTGTGAAAGGCGAATGAACGACGAAGGATAGGCTACATATGCATGTCATGACCAGTAGAGTTGGTATCCGCATTTGATAGGTTTTTATAGTTTTTCTTGTTAGAGAATTATCTCTTTCCTTTGTCTTTTATTCTGTTTCCTTTTATCTTTCTCCTTTCATCAAAAAATTCCCCAGTAGAGTCTGTTTGGTCATAACAAGTTAGAAATGACTTCAAAATTTTCCATCAGCTTTCCAATTATGCAAGACGGAATCTGATTGGTACACCCAAGTGGTATAAGTCAGGAGGGAACAAGCGCAAGGCCAGTGTCCAGAAGGATATTCCCCAGCAAGAGGAAATTGACAAAGGGGTGGATCAGTGTCAAGAAGGATACCTCCATCAAAAAGCGAAGGTTAATGACCTCAAGGCCAAGGCCAGTGAGACTCAAAGGTCGGGGAAATGCCCGTTCCCTAGATATGCCACAAAAGAAGGGGGGATATCCCCAGCAGAAAAGGTATTTCCAGTGACAAGGATGAACGAAGAAAATGGTTCATCAGTAAAATATGCAAGATCCTCAAGCAGGGTCATTGTCATAGGAATTTGGGTGGTCAGGATACAAGTGGAAAATAACGGTGAAAGACTTGTGAATAAAGAGTCATCAAGGAGGGCGGGGAAGCAAGAAAGAAAAAAACTATCTATCATCCCCAGCAAATAATAACATCCCCAGCAAGTTTTGATAATAAAACGCAGAGCAGGGAAAGAAGAGGAGAACCATCCCCGGCAGGAGCAACACAACCAACCACCGCGTTTTAAACTAACAAGTTTTCTTTGATTTAAAAACAGGAAAAAGGAAATGACATTGATGGAAAGGCATGCCACATGGAAGATTATCAAACTGGGGTAGAAAATTTTCCTTTCATCTGGAAAATTTTCTGGAAGACAGGTATCCACTTGGGGGTTTAAGGGAAGTGGTCTTTGAACCAGTATTATCCCCAGCAGTGCTGAAAGAAAGAAAATAACAAATTATAATGAAAGGAGTTGTACCCTCAACGGACAGAACAAAGGGGCGAAACTGGTGTTCAGAAAGAGCAAAAGCCAAGTGTCATCCCCAGCAGCTTCCAGAAGAATGAAGCGCCTATTTTGAAGGAGTAAAATTCCCCCAGCAGCGTTATCCTCAACAACGTTATCCCCAGCTGATAACACTTTTATCCCTAGCAGTGTTGAGAGACAATAAAAGTTTTGAAGAGAGTAGTTTTGAATAATAATAATAATAATAATAATAATAATAATAATAATAATAATAATAATAATAATAATAATAATAATAATAATAATAATAATAATAATAAGAAGAAGAAGAAGAAGAAAGAAAAAAAGAAGACGAAGAAGGGGAAGAAGAGATATTCCTCCAGCAGTATTATCCCCAGCAGGTAAGTAATTAATTCCCCAGTAGTTTCTATGGAAGACAACACAAGTTTTGTTTTTGAAGGAAGCGGTTCTGAAGGTACTTCCAGTAGAAGGAAATGGTTTACAAGGCAAAGAAAGGACAACAGTAGTAGGATGCAGATAAGGTAAGTTGATGAAGTCAAGTGCCCGCCTGTAGAACGGAGGCGTTACCTTTTTTAAGTTGTTGAAGTCAGGTGCCTGCCTGAAAAACAGAATGGCGTTTTACTTTAAGTTGTTGAAGTCAGGTGCCCGCCTGAAGAACGGAATGGCGTTTTACTTTAATTTGTTGAAGTCAGGTGCCCGCTTGAAGAACGGAATGGCATTTTACTTTAAGTTGTTGAAGTCAGATGCCCGCCTGAAGAACGGAATGACGTTTTACTTTAAGTTGTTGAAGTCAGGTGCCCGCCTGAAGAACAAAATGGCATTTTAATTTAAGTTGTTGAAGTCAGGTGCCCGCCTGAAGAACAGAATGACATTTTACTTTAAGTTGTTGAAGTGAGGTGCCCGCCTGAAGAACGAAATGGCGTTTTATTGTTGAAGTCAGGTGCCCGCCTGAAGAACGGAATGGCGTTTTACTTTAAGTTGTTGTTGAAGTCAGGTGCCCGCCTGAAGAACGGAATGGCGTTTTACTTTAAGTTGTTGTTGAAGTCAGGTGCCCGCCTGAAGAATGGAAAGGCGTTGTTTTAAGTTTTAATTGAAGTTTGAAATTATTGTTGAAGTCAGGTGCCCCCCTGAAAAACGAAAAGGCGTTGTCTTTTAAACTGCATTTGAAATTTTTAAATTATAATTGAGGTCAGGTGCCCCCCTGAAGAACGGAAAGGCGTTGTCTTTTAAGTTTTCATTGAAGTTTTAAATTATTGTTGAAGTCAGGTGCCCCCCTGAAGAACGGAAAGGTGTTGTCTTTTAAACTGCATTTGAAGTTTTTAAATTATAGTTGAGGTCAGGTGCCCCCCCTGAAGAACGGAAAGACGTTGTCTTTTAAACTGCATTTTGAAGTTTTAAATTATAATTGAGGTCAGGTGCCCCCCTAAAGAACGGAAAGGCATTGTTTTTTTAAGTTTTAATTGAAAATTTTAAATTATAGTTGAGGTCAGGTGCCCCCCCCCCCGAAGAACGGAAAGCCGTTGCTTTAAGTTCTAATTAAAATTTTAAATTATAGTTGAGGTGAGGTGCCCACCCTGAAGAACGAAAAGGCGTTGTTTTAAGTTTTAATTGAAGTTTTTAAATTATAGTTGAGGTCAGGTGCCCCCCTGAAGAACGGAAAGGCGTTGTTTTAAGTTTTAATTAAAGTTTTAAATTATAGTTCAGCAATCAGGCACCCACCTGAATAACAAGGGAATATATTTCAAGTTTTAGCCGTCAGGCGTCCACCTGGAGAATAAGGGAATACATTTCAAGTTCAGCAATCAGGCGCCCACCTGGAAAACAAGGGAATACAATTCAAGTTTTGGTAGTGAGATGCCCATCTGGAGAACAAGGGAATACATTCCAGTCTTTATATTTCAAGTATGAAAGTCAGTAGCCCGCCAACAAAAAAAAATCCCCAGCATAAATCCAAATTCAGAAATCAAAAGGAAGGCAGTGATGGTTGGTTCAAGCTTCGAAGAAAAATAATGCGAAGCCCACAAGAAGGAAATAAACAGTCCAAGTTCGGCAATCAAGAGAGGACGACGAGTCAAGTCAGAAGAAAGAAACATCAGAGAAAGCAAGGCAACAAGAGCAAGCCTGAAGATCTAGATAAGATTTTGTAATTCATAGACTAGTTTAGTCTAGCTTCTTATTTTCTATTCAGCGCGGTGCAATAAGGAGGTCGGCAAGTAGTAGACGCAACAGCAACAGTGGCAACAGTAAAAGCACAGTTCCATGGTAGTCCCAGCTACCAAAACTTCCCGAACTACATTGACCTGATTCCCTTTTAGCCAGGGATATGTAGGAGACCTTTTGAAGCAAAGGTTCGGTCAAATTTTTTCAAAAAATGCTTCACACGAAGTACTCAAACGGGCAAAAAATCGCTCGCTCACTTTATCTTTGCACGAACACTCTTCGTGTCTTCGAACAAAGAGGGGCAGCTGTAAGCACGTGATTTTTGCCCTATATGAGAATTACTCCCAAAAATTCAAAATAAAATAGTTTTGTATTGTTTGCAATTTTTGTGGATTTCGTGTTATTTTTCTCTTATTGTTCGCATTTGTCCGTGCATGTTTATTTGTTTAAATTAACATAAAATACAAAAATATGTCACATTTTCATCTAGGATTCAGTTCTACATTTAGGAGTAATTAAGTTTGTTTTATAAAAATGGAAAAATCACAAAAATACGTACTTTGCATTTTTAGCGTTTAATGACAAATTGTGTGATTCTATTTTTTATTGGTATTTAATTGTGTGTGATAATAGTTATTAGAAGCTAATTAGTATTTTGGCAAGTTGATTTTGGTTTTACAATTTTTATTAGGATTTTTAGGTTTTTAATTTTTGAAGATTAGAAAGGAGGCAAATTGAAAAATGATTGAAAATCGGACTGGGCCGTTATTATTTTGACCAAAACCAGGCCCAAATTTCTGCCCTTATTCGGTCCAAGTGGTCTGGCATTAACCCCAGCCAAACGACAGCGTTTTGATTAGGATAATCTGGGTCGTTGATCTCACTTGATCAAACGGTCCAGTTCAGCCCCAACATTAACCAAACGACGCCGTTTAAAGCGTCCCCATCCAAGCCGTTGATCTGCATTTGATCCAACGGTTACAACTCATCCCCACGCCCCGACCCATTTCCACCTAAGACCGATCCGGTCTCAAGGAAATTGAAATAACGTCGTTCCAATTAATCCACCGATCCAGGTCGTTGATCTTAATTGATCCAACGGCCAGGATCAAATCCCCCATCCCGTATATAGTTGCCAAACACACCCAGCCCCCCCTCCAGGCCAAACCCTACCTCGTCGTCTCTAAGCCTCAGAGACGAGCTCGTCTCCCTCAGCCTCATTCCGCCACTGACCGCCTGCCGGAAATCGCCCACGGCGGCGGTCAGTCACCAAACCCCACCAAAAATACACCATAGACTCCCCGTGAACTCCTCTTTCCCAAACCCTAAACCTCATCCTTCGAATCCCATCCAACATCTTCGAATCTTCAATCGAAGGATCAGTCAAGAACCCTAATCCGCCCAATCACCACCAAATTAACACCCTAGGTCCCCCTCCTTCTCCTATAACCATACCTAGCCCTAGTTTTCCTCGAATCACTCTAGAACCCTTCGAATCTCAGTTTAAAGACATGAACCCTAGCACCTCCACAAGATCCTTTGGTGGCGGCGCTGAACATAAACTCTTCCCAAGTCACACCCCTGAGCCTCTAAGGCTACCCTCGTCCCAAAATCCCCTAATGTTTCAGCTCGAATCGAGCTGGAACTTGCCAAATGTTAAATCAAATGGTGGACGAGACCTAGGGAGCCAAAACCTGGAACCTCTCCGAGTAAAAGGGGAAATTTGAGGTGCTTAATCGACTTTTGTCGAGTGTTTTCAGTCGAGAACACTCGATTAATGTTCGTTTGGACCTCAAAAGTTCAAGTTGAAGTTTCAATGGGAACTGATTTGAGTCTGGTCTGATTTCGAGGTATTCTACTTCTTTTTCTTTTCTATTTTTGGTCGTTGTTTAATTGTTTAAGCCTCGTTGTATTTCATCATCTTTTCAAATTTATTTCTCTCTTCTCTTTCGGACCTTTTTCTGGTCCAGTTCTTCTCATATGGTTGATTGATATGTGATGAATCAATTGAGTGTGTTTGTCCTTGAATTTGATTGTAAAAGTCAATGCCCATAATGTTCTTGTACAAACTATGACTATTCCTATAAGATTTCCTGGTAGTATTATTTCAATGTGATTCATTTTGTGTGATTCCCTGCTCATTTCATTTCGTCCAAGATAATCATGATTGGTTCCCAGTATGATTAGCTTATTCCCTTTGTTCTGATGTTGTATGATTCAATCTGAGGTCATGAGATTTATCGATTGAATTTGATTAGGATTTGGTTATAGCTGATTAAGGGTAGTGGCTCCAGAGTTTCCAAGGAGGTTTACTGTTTTAAAGTCCAGTGATTAATTAGGATATAGTTCAGGTTAATTGGTGTTTAGGTTTACATTTAGGTCATTGGCTATAAGGTTTAATACAGATTGCCAAGAGTTAGGGTAGGGCAGTAATCAAGGGGCTTCAGGGGTGTTTTGGGATTAAAAAGATTCGAAATGGGTAATCTGAGTGGGCTGCCA
>MU757375.1:72546-83346 GCA_026770625.1 Nicotiana glauca | reverse complement strand
TTAAATCTTCAAACAAGATGAAGTCATTAGCTTAGACGGCGTAATGGTCTTTGCTTCAGACAAAAGAAATCTTTGACTTAGACGGTGTAATGGTCTTTGCCTTAGATAAAACGAAGTTAAATCTTCAAACAAGATGAAGTCATTAGCTCAGACGGTGTAATGGTCTTCGCTTCAGACAAAATAAATCTTTGGCCCAGACGGTGTAATGGTCTATGCCTTAGATAAAATGAAGTTAAATCTTCAAACAAGATGAATTCATTAGCTTAGACGGTGTAATGGTCTTCGCTTCAATGAAGTTATTAGCTTAGACGGTGTAATGGTCTTCGCTTCAGACAAAATAAATTTAGCCCGGACAGTGTAAAGGTCTATGCCTCAGATAAAATGAAGTTAAACAAGATGAAGTCATTAGCTCAGACGGTGTAATGGTCTTCGCTTCAGATAATAAATCTTTGGCATAAACGGTGTGATGTTCTTTGCCTAAGATAAAATAGATCTTTGGCTTAGACGGTTAACGGTTAATGAGTACTCATCCCTTCACACCCCAAAATTGTCTTCTTCATGCATGGATCATCTTGTTGAACAAGAGCATATTTTTCTCCCTTGACCTACAACAAAACAAGAAAAGCAAAATATATATATATGCACCCTACCAAACAATGCATGGGTTTAAAATGTCTGCATAAGTAATGCCTGCATAAGTAATGCCTGCATAAGTAATGCATGGGTTTAAAATATCTACCAAATAATGTATTATTAATACACAAAGTTAATGCACCCTACCAAACAATGTATTATTAATACACAAAGCTAATGCATGCATTAGTTTATCTAATGCACTCTACCAAACGATCCCCTAAGGGGTTTATATAGATTCCTAAGGGAAGCTACCGAAAGTTTATGATCGATGTGGGATGATTTAATAGTCAGACTCCTAATGGGATTAAATTCTCAGAAGCGGTGAAAAGCTTTCCCAGCCCATTCGGAGTTGTACAAAGCTGTTATTCAAGTAAAATCAACGTAGCTTTAATTTCTAATAGGTTCTGAGAAGAGTCCAAGTAGAACACAAATGATGAATTGTCCATGTGTAGTGTGAGACTTATCTTTAGCAATATTAAACAATTAATCAAAAAAAGCTACTAAGGCTTGTCAGTGAGTCAAGTCATGTACAGAAGGCTCACCTCTTTTTCAAATTGCATTCTTCTAAAAGTTACAGTTATACATGAGGAGATCCATTGGTCATTTATTAGAAGTCAATCAAATAAAGTGTAATATTTATTTTTCTTATGTACTTCAAATAAAAGCTCGACAAGTTTATGCCATGACTAGCCTTGAAGTAGGGGGCATTTGTAAGCATATAAATTTTATTGGAATTAAATCCATAAAATAATTTGAATTATATTTTAAATTCAATATATATTGGTCCAAATAAATATTATGAGCTAATATATAAATGAATTAATTATATAGGTCCAATATATATGGATTAAATAAAGGGACATTTACATATATATACCATATTCCATACTATATTACATAATATGTAGATATTAACTATATTACATCAAATGTCCATAAAAAAATTTCAATAATGTTAACATTTGGGCTCCACCCGCTTTTCTTACCAAAAGGAAGGAATATTTGTTGCTTTTGTGTTTTTTAAATTGAAAATATGGGGTAGTTGATGTAGTTTTAGTGTGGGTTAAAGTGGAAACATGGTATAGTGGGTATGATTTAATTATGAAAAAGTAAAAGTGGGTCTTGATTACTACAATTCAAGAAAGAAATTATAGTAACCAATTTGGAATTACACGACATTGCTCTTTCAATTGCAAATTTAATTTGCAAATTATTTGTAGTCATGTAGATTAGCTGTGTTAATTATGTGTATAAATTGTAGTTGCTAGTATGTACAGCTTATAAATGCAGTTATTTTGTAGTCATGTCGATTTGTTGTCTTAATTTTGTAGATTAATTGTAGTTGCGATTTTCTACATTTTTACAAATGTTGTTATTTTGTAGTCATTCTGTAGTTCTTACTGTTTTTTATTTTATTTTTTAAAAAAATATGTAGGTATTATGTAGATTAATGCTTAATTTTTATGGTAATGTGAAATAATTTTTGTTTTATGCAGATTTGACATTATTTTGCACCACATAAAAAGTGTGGGAGTGAAAAGAGAGGGTCAAACGTGGGGATGGGGGGTTATGGATAAAATGTAAGAGTATTTTATTTGTGTGGGGTGGTGTGAAGTCATAATTGTGTCCAAACCATAGGCCCCATTAGTGGAAAAGAGTAAATATATATTGGTATTTAATTTGTGTGAGGTGGGTTAGTTAATAATTATGTCTAATTTGTAGGACCCATTAATAGTGTAAGGAATTTGAATTATGGTATAGATTAGCAATTAAGTGAACATTTATGTAATAAAATCAAAAGTTGAACATATTATGTAATATAGTATGGTATTTGGTATATGCATGTAAAAATTCCTTATATATATAGATCACAAGAGTCCTGTTTGTGACTGAGTTAGTGAAACGAATGAAAAGAATACGTACCAGGAATATCATCTACAAGGAAATAGTAGGTGAAATACTCTTTATTACATGTATGTACCTCATAAAAGCAAAACAAGCAAAAAAATTACATGTATCTAATATAATTGAACTCTAGTTGTTCATTTTATAGGTTCAAAGAATATATTGAATGATCTTGACCTCGAGAAATAAGTCACCATATGTTGATCCATATTAATGATTCAGAGAAACTTATATTTTACTCTTTCATGTATAATTATTTACTCAAAGTTTTATTTTAATAATATTAATATTTATTTTAAAAATGTACTACATGATTTAGCTTCCGGGTGCAACGCACGTGCGGAAAAACTAGTTAAATATAATACACAGACCAACTTGCTGAACTATATATAGCAGTGATTAGGGCCATCGGATTTCTTATTTTTCCCGCCCCTTGATAATGAAGATGATAACAATTCCGCCATCACTGTTCATTATCTTAACCAGATAAGCAATATCAGTTGCTATCAAAAGTAAGACATTGTGATGGCATTGAAACAGTGTCATGAACTGTTTCACATGATACTTTAAAAACACTTAATTTTCAAGAAGAACTATTAAGTTCACATCTGCAATTAGTGCCAAGAATAAGGTGCATGCATATTACTCGAGTCAATGGCTAATGTATAACATGTAAACTAGGTTAACACGACAGATTCCCGAGGAATATACATAAATAGCTCAACGGGATGTTGTACACTCGTACATAAAAGACAAGTCGTATTACTTTCCTACTATCTACAGCACCCGAGTTCACAAGCTAAAATTTCAGCTAACGAGGTGTAATAGTAAGAGTAACACCACTAATAAGATCACCACCAGATGCATTGGATGATTCAAACAGGTCTCTGCTTCTAGTATTAGAAAATGAAGATGAAGATGTAGTTTCACCAAAACTGGCTCTATTATCCACAGGATCAGCATCAGTATATGGCATCATGCGGAGTATGGTTTCAAGCATCCTAACCACCTCCAGCATTGAGGGTCTGTCTTCTGGTTTGTCCTGGCAACACTTTAGGGCCAATGCCACAAACTTCTCCACACATTCGGCGGGGTAAGATCCCATTCTGTTGTCCATAATGGAGAACATTGTTCCCGATTTATGAGCCATGTTTACCTGTCATTTAAACAGTTAAAAGGTGTCAGTCCGAAGCTCTTATTGACAAATAATCAAGTATTAGTTCAATAGGTATTCAACTGATTGAAGTACCTCTCGAACAATGTTTTTCCCGTGTGAGATAGGATGCATGCTGGTTAAGATCTCCAGAAATACAACCCCAAGGCTGTAGACATCACTTTTATCTGTCATTTTACGGGTCAAGAAATATTCCGGATCAAGGTAACCCTGCATATACAGCCAGAATCTTACAAGATAATCAGCCAGATCATTGCAATATTATTTCCTTAAAGGTAGCAAAAACTACAGCTGAATGATAAGCATAGTCAGACTTACAGGTGTCCCCTTCACCATAGTTGATACATGATTCGGCAGAACACCTTCATCATCCTGGACAGGTGCAAGCCGAGACAATCCAAAATCAGCAACTTTGGCAGTAAGTTTAGAGTCTAAAAGAATATTGCTAGCTTTGATATCCCTGTGGAATATGGGTGGGTCAGCTTCAGTATGGAGGTAAAGGATGCCCTTAGCTGCCCCTAGTGCGATCCGCAACCTTGCTCCAAACTTCAAATTTTGCTTAGATTTAGCTGTCAAATGAAGAAAATCACCTACTCAGATAGCGATAGAGAATATTCTTGAATAAACTCATATTTTAATTTAACACCGCAGCAAAAGGAAACGAAGAACATTTCTTGTCAAGACTAGGGAAGGAAGATGGATCTATGTTTCTCTTGACTGTTGGACATTCTGTAGCATCTTTTCTAATATGCAACTTTGAGATCATAGTCACCACCTTGACATTAGTTTCTAAGTTGCAAACACAATAAAAATAATGAAGCCTGTCTATTATCAATTCGCTGTGGTACTAGTGACAATGTGTAGGAAAATCTAAAAACATTCACCACCTCCCTGGCTCTTCACTGCTAAACTAAAAGAAAGAAATTGAGGAGGATTAACAAGATTTGGAAAACAACCAGAAAAAGAAAAAGCTATCTACCAGAAAGCCAGTCTCGCAAAGTTCCATTGGGCATGAACTCATAAACCAGCATCTGCAAATGTATCAACAGAAGACTCAGAATTGCTCGACTCTATCACTCTTTGAGCTTAAAAAAGAAGACTTCCGCAGCTAATTAAAGCATTCAGTCTGCTCATTTAGCAACTGAAGTAAGATAGAAAGAAAGAAAGAAGGTTTATAATGCAACAGTAAGGAAATATGACATGATGAATGGTGTGAATTATTAGTGACTAAAACAGTTATAATTCAAAGGGTTTTATCAGACCTGCTCTCCTTCTTCATCACAGTACCCAAGCAACACAACTAGATTACGGTGATGTAACCTTGACAAAAGTTCTATTTCGGTCAAGAATTCCTTTTGCCCCTGCAGGGATCCTTCTTTTGCTCGCTTGATAGCAACAACTTTTTTGTCAGCTAAAATTCCCCTAAAGACAGAACCATATCCTCCTTCACCAACTTGAGTTGAGCTATCAAAGTTGTTAGTGGCCAAGGCCATTTCTCTGAAGGTGAAACTTTTAACCCCATCTATTTTTATAGATAGCTTTGTGGCTGCATGGAAAAACACATGCTCACCAATTTTACAGAAAGAGTGAAAAATTTAGCAGACTAGAATAAATTAAAATAAAGCTAACCTAATGAGAGAACTTACACGAACGTTTTCTTGACATGATGCTTTGATATTTAGCACGTCGTCTTGAGATTAATATAGTGACAATTGTGGAAACAATGGCAGCAAATACACCTGCTGCTACAATGCAAGCTATTAAAACACCTTTGCTCTTTCGTTTACTTTGGATTTCGGGATTCACTGCAGTGATGCAAAGATCATATGATATGAGAAAAGAAAAGCTCTTGTAAAGGAAATAAAACAATTGAGGCATTATCTGGATTTCCCTGAAAAGGCGTCAGCAATAACATTGTGGCAACTAGAAAAAGTACAAAGTACAAACAACACATAAGCAAGAAAAGCTATAGATAATGGTGTTAATATGTATCTATTCAGAAGCTCATTTTGTAAATCTTTGCAATCAGAAACTGACGTCCATCCCAACAAAAACTGTAAGGGTTGAGATCCTCCAGTTTTGAAGCTCCCAGCGGAGAGAAAGGACCAATCTTGCTGGATTTGAACCCCTTGAATTTTCAGTATTCTAATCAAGTAACTAAGATCCTTCAATGTTCCTAAACTTAAAAATTTTAAAAACCTTTGGGTATCAAACACTTCATTGTCTTTTCCACCCAATATATAGGAAGCTCCTCGAAGCTTATGGATCACAGTCTCAGATTCTTTTTGTCGCTTATCCAAACTTTGTCTTGTTATGAATCAAGATCCTTTTACTTGGAGACTAGAAGTGGCAATGATAGTCAAATCTTTCAATCTTATTCACATGTCGTAAGTCAATAATTCAATGGTCATGCAATTATAATGACACAGCATAAATCGCCACAAGTTGGATTAAAATACATTTAAGCTATGAATACTTACAGTATGAATAAGGTCCGAGCAGTGTGAAGTTCAGGAGCTCATACGGTCCAAATAGGTCACTTCCTGGGAATTCCCAAGATGCGAAAATCTCGCTAATACGAAGGACCTCACTTTCATTAAATGTACTGACACCAACTACTGGGAAAAGCTTCAAATGCATCCTCAGACGAGGTCCCTTCTCCCAAAAATATGAATCAATCCACAATTGGTAAAGGTCCAAAGCAAGGGAACTTGTCACATACGACTGGAATAGTTGCGTATATGGATCAAAATAAGAAATACTAGGGCTTTTCAACCGGTATCCAATTCTAAGAGGGGAGGCACAAAAGCACGGTACAGGTGATGCAGGAACATATTCGTAATAGTTATCAGTAGGACATGCTTGAATAGGACAAACACTGCTTGGATTTGTTGAGTTACTGTACTCATCATCGGCTCCAGAGTCAGGGCCACAGTATTGGTCAATGTTTCTTATACTTCTATTGCTGCAGATCAGATTGCCTTGGAACCTGGAAATTGTCTGCTAAAGTTAGGGGAAGATAGGAAAAATATTATTTAGAACCAAATATATAATCTAAGAGCATTGTAATTGGCATGTTTCTTTGGAGCAGCACTGGTAAATTTTCATTTTAAGTATTAAAGAAGACCTCCTGAAATTGCAAGCAAAGAGTTAAGAAAGTAATTTGAAAGGCAACATCTTGAAAGATGATCAGAATACCCTGTCCTAGTCAGATATTTTTGAATAATTGGAATACAAGAATTAGTGTACCATCGAAAACATAAAGTTCAAAAACAGTAACAAAGACGTATAAGTAATTTTAGCACAATAACTCCTCTCAGAAAATATAGAGGGTAAGCGGTAGCCCAGTGCACAAAGCATCCCCCATTCATGCAAGGTCCGGGGAAGGGCCGCACCCCAAGGGGGTGTGATATAGGCAACATATCCTAATGTAAGCACCAGTGGCTGATTCCACGGCTCAAACCCACGACCTATAAGTCACAACAGAGACAACTTGACCATTGCTCCAAGGCTCCTATGAGAAAATGTGATTAAGAAAACTTTTGGCCTTTTTATTTGATCTATGTTCTCTTTTTGTTTTGGCCTAATTTCCATTCTCCACTTTCCTGGATGGAAAAGCTTCTACTTTTTCTTTTAAATGGGATGTTTTCCCTCTCGAAGAAATTTAATGAATACCAGTTTATATCGCTTTTGTCTTGAAGTGATATACTGGAAAAATACTCCCTCATTTTGCAATTTTTAAGAATTATTTTGGACACATGAAAAAAGCATCATAAGGCATGTAGTAGACTCAAAATTTTCAGAAACTTTCTCCTCTCTACATTTGTTCAGGCCTCCATTAGTCAACTGTTAATTTTGATCTCTGCTTCTCAAAACTGTTGGACTATGAACCTTTCACAGACAACGGATAATTATGGGCCAATCCTCAGTAATGCTATATAAGATGAAAGACTCAACAAAACAAAACTGATCAGCTAAGCTTTATGAAAACTCCTTTCATGCTCGTGTTTCCCTCTATTCATATCTCTATACCCATTTTTCATTCGTATTCTTTGGTAAAATATTGTCCTTTTTAAAGACTTACGCTGATCAGGAAATTAAATCCATACTTTAGGGTCATTTGGATCTTCACTATTTCATCTTATTTCACTACAACTTAATGGAAATATGTGACTGATTGAAATTCTGTGTGTGTGTGTGTGTGTATTTTAATATGCTTCAAATTTGCAAATAACGAGCAAAATGAAAACCTCAAAGGTGCTCCGAAATCCTTGTCCTTTGCAATTTGGTTTCATTATATAAAGCACCATATATGAAGTTGCTAAGAGCATGTGTATCAGTGTGTGGATAAAACATAACAGAAGTGATTTCATGCATCTCGTGCTTGCTTCTTCAAGTAATCCAAGTAATTGTTGGCAGACACACGGGGAAAATCTACGTTCGTCTCTTTTTTTGGTTTGGAATATGCTTCTGTTCTTCTAAATTCATTTTACCCTTTAGTTAGTCCTATTGGATGTGGTCCATGTGGACATAAACCAACAGTCAGAAAATGTTTCATCCTCGAATTTGAAAGAAGAATCATACCTTAGAGTGACATTTACAGGAGGATCAAAGGCACCCGAAATGTTTGAAATTGAATTATTCCGCAGATCACTAGGTTGCAAAATCAAATGAAAGATTGGTTAGAAAGAATTCCTTGATAGAAATCCTCATTCAATGGTTTCACTCTGGAAGTAAATACTACTGTTAAAAATCAGAAATTGGTGTCATCTTTCTGCTTCACACTTACATCACAAGTCTGGAAGTTGTAGCAAAGGTCCTGTTTTGCCAAATGTCAGTGGAAATGGAACCATTCAGAAAGTTGTTCTCAAGCGACCTGTAACAAATCCATCCCACCAATTTGTTAACGGTACATTTCCTTCAGCGAAACAGTTGATATTGCAAGACAAAGTGAAGATTCTCACAGTTTCTGCAGGGAAGGAAGAAGAGAAAAACTCTTGGGAACAGATCCATTAAGACGGTTATGCGCTAGAATACTGCATCATTAGTTTCAAGTGTACATTAGATTATGCTAAGAAGTAAAGGCCGGAAGATAAAAGGAACACGGAAATAGGCAATCCCGTTGCAAATGATGCAGAACCGAAAGAAAATATAGATATATGAAGATACTACCAAGAAGCTTACATAGTTGTCATATTGTTGGAAAGCTTATTCTGTGGTATAGATCCAGAAAGTTGATTCCAGCTGAGATCACTGTATACAGAAGTATACAACTGAAGCTTATCAAAAGAACCAGAACAAAACAATAGAAAACTCACACTTACAGATAGCTTAGGTTTCCTATTCTGCTGAAATCTGGCACGGATCCTTGCAAAAAGCAATTTCTGAGACTTCTGCAATATCAGAAGCAGCATTTAATCTTTACTGAGTGTGTGAGTGAGGATATTAACTTCATGTCTAGTTCTACTAACATGTTCCATCATGATACAATATCCCAAAATTTTTCTTTCACACGTAACGTGGGAGTCCAAATACTTAGTGTTTCGACGTGTTCTAACGTGGGAGTCCAAATACTTGTGTTTTTTATCTATCATTTTTTGGCAAGTAATTCTTTTTCATGTATCATGAGTTAATGATTTCTGTTATACCTTAATATTTTTTTATTCCACCAACTTCCAGCATGTAAACCGATGCATTTTAAAAAGATTTAAGGTGGAATGCAAACTGATGACAAGCTATAACAGCATCTTAGTCTCCAGATATTTAGTAAAATTATTGAACCCCTCTTTATTTTCCTGATAGGCTGAATAGGAAAGAGAAATCAGAAGCCAAATGTTCATCTCACAAAAAATAAAAGCCAAATGTTATCAAAAGAGAAAAAGAAGCATACAACAGATGAAGAAATGCACAGGTGGAAAGTGAGAAAGGGATACTATGAGAAGGCACGGGAGAAAAATATATTATTGATATATTACTCACTCCGGTTCACAATAAATGACCAGTTTACTTTTTCATTTTGGTTCAAAATAAGTGTCCAGTTATGTAATCAAGAAAAAATTCAATTTGTTTTTACTTTTTTACCCTTATGTGCATATTCCTAAAAAGTTTTCTCACTCTTCACTATAACTATGTGACCAATATTTAATAAGGGTAGTTTAGTCATACTAGGTATTTTTGTATAGGATTTAGCATTTTCTTAATGGGCATACTAAAAGGAAACTGGTCACTTATTGTGAACCGGAGGGAGTAATTATAATACAATGAGCCCTATTTATAACTAAACATAATACATATCCTACTCCTATTCAAAGTGGGACTCAGACTAATTACATATTAACTATATAACTATCTAGCACTCCCCCTCAAGCTGGTGCATACAAATCATATGTACCAAGCTTGTTACATATGTAACTAATACGAGGACAAGTGAGGGACTTGGTAAAAATGTCTGAAAGTCGATCATTCGACTTCACAAATTTTTTAGCAATATCTCCCGAGAGTATTTTTTTTCTCTGACAAAGTGGCACCC
This sequence comes from Nicotiana glauca, assembly GCA_026770625.1. NCBI lineage: Eukaryota > Viridiplantae > Streptophyta > Magnoliopsida > Solanales > Solanaceae > Nicotiana > Nicotiana glauca. The sequence continues at coordinate 73,102 of MU757375.1, read as the reverse complement.
AATTGTTTAGTTTTCTCATGGAACAATGAATTTGATGCAATATGAAGAGCAAATTAATTATCGCACACAAGTTCCATCAGCTGATTTCACCAAATTTCAACTCCTTGAACAACAGTTTGATCCAAATTAGCTCACACGTTGCCATAACCTTTGTTCGATATTCTGCTACTGCCAGTGTTGTGAAAAACGCTCGCTTCAGGCTTCAGCGCTTAAAGCGTGAAGCGAAGCGAAGTGGGAACTTCGTCGCTTCTATGTTGTGAAGCGTAGTAGGTGTTATAAAGCGTTCGCTTCTTCCAAAAAAGCGAGAAGCCTGAGAAGCGACAATAGCGACAGAAGCGAGCGCTTCAATATATTAAGGCTGCCAACGACTAAAATTAAAAAAACTCTCTTTTTTCAAAACATATCGAGAAACAGAGAAAAACAGGGGATTAGGGTTTCCATTTTCTGCACTTTTCAAGTTCAAGTTCATCAAGTTCAAGCCCATGTATGTGATTTCTTCTTCCTCCTCCTCCTCCTTCTTCTTCTTCTTCTTCCACTGTTTCAGTCTCAAAATAGC
>MU757375.1:5483-71338 GCA_026770625.1 Nicotiana glauca | reverse complement strand
GATCTTCCCCCTCCCCTTCTCCTGCTTCTTCTTTCACTGTTTCAGTCTTAAATTGCAGCGAAATGCTGCCCAATTTTTTTTATTTCAGTTGCTGCCATTTTTTTACTTACAGTTACATAGGTTTTCTATGTAGTATTTATTTTAAAAAAAATTTAAAGTTCCACTTCACTTCAAAAAAAGCAAGCGCTTCGCTTCTTGCTTCTCGCTTTAAGCGAAAAGGGGCTTGTCGATTTTCCTCGCTTCACGCTCTTCACAACACTAGCTTCTACACTAGACCGAGCAACCACATTCTGTTTCTTGCTCTTCCAAAACACCAAATTACCTCCTACTAAGACACAATATCCAGACGTAGAACGTCAATCAAAAGGTGATCATGCCTAATCAGCATCTGAGTATCCAACGATCTGCTCATGGGCTCGATCCTCAAACAATAATCCTTTGCCTGGAGCTGATTTTATATACTGAAGAATACGGACAACTGCATCCCAATGACTATCGCAGGGAGAATCCATAAACTGACTCACAACACTCACAGGAAAGGAAATGTTAGGTCTAGTCACTGTGAGGTAATTTAATTTACCAACGAACCGCCTATATCTTGGGAGATCGCTAAGCGGCTCCCCTTGCCCTGGCAGAAGTTTAGAATTCGGATCCATAGGAGTGTCAACAGGCCTACAACCTGTCATTTCTGTTTCCTCAAGAATGTCTAAGGCATACTTCCGTTGTGAGATCACAATACCTGAGCTAGACTGAGCGATCTCAATACACAAAAATTACTTTAATCTTCCAGATCCTTTGTCTGAAAGTGCTGAAAGAGATGATGCTTCAACTTAGTAATACCATCCTGATCATTGTCGATAATAACAATATCGTCAACATAAACGATTAGATAAATATAGAGAATAGAAAGAGAACGCCGATAAAAACAGAGTGATTAGCTTCGCTACGAGTCATGCCATACTCTTGGATAACTGTGCTGAACTTACCAAACCAGGCTTAAAGAGACTGCTTTAGACCATAAAGTGACCGGCGCAAGCGACATAAAAGCCACTAGACTCCCCCTGAGCAACAAAATAAGTGATTACTCCATATAAACTTCATCCTCAAGGTCACCGTAAAGAAAGATATTTATTAATGTCCAATTGATAGAGAGGCCAATGGCGAACAACAACCATGGATAGGAAAAGGCGGACGAATGCTATTTTAGCTATGAGAGAGAAAGTATCACTATAATCGAGCCCAAATATCTAAGTATATCCTTTGGCAACAAGAAGGGCCTTAAGTCTATCAACCTGGCCATCCGGACCAACTTTGAATGCATAAGCCCAACGACAATCAACAATAGATTTACCCTAAGGAAGAGGAATAAGCTCCCAAGTACCACTCGTATCTAAAGCAGACATCTCGCCAACCATAGCCTATCACCATCCTAGATGAGACAATGCTTCACCTGTAGACTTAGGTATGAAAACAAAGGACAAAGAAGAAACAAAAGCATAATGGGGTGATGATGTACGATAATAACTTGAACCGACATAATGGGGATTAGGATTAAGTTTGTCTGTATACCTTTCCGGTGTGCAATTGGCGGACTATGAGGAGACAAGTCCGCAGCACGAGCAGGGACAGGTACAGGACGTGAATCGACTGGGCAACGATAAGTCAATAGTGGTATTCCTGTGGTTGGGGATCTAGGATGAGCAACACTAGATTCCTCAACAGTTGGTATGGGCAAGACTTCTGTGGTTGAGGATGCAGGAAGAGCTATAGGTGGTGGGGTTGGAGCTAGAGTTGGGGCTATAGGTGATGGAGCCGTAGAGGAAGGTGAAGGGAAAATAGTGACTGAATCTCCAAAAGATGGAACTAGTAGCACCTCATAAATGTCTAAGTGACCATGTTTGATGAATGATCCCGTGAGAGTTCATAAACTGTTGAAATGGAGAAGACAAATACTTTGGGGCATCAATATGAAACATGCAGATAGAACCCCAAATTGATATTGGATTTCAGCGTGGAAGGTCTGAAAAATAGAAAACTACTCAGATCGATTATTCATCAATAATATCCAAGTGCACCTGAATAATCATCAATGAAACTAACAAAGTAACAGACTCCCAAGGTAGAACTGACCCGACTAGGACCCCAAACATCTGAATAAACTAAAGTAAAATGTGACTCTACTTGATTATTAGGACGGCGAAGGAAATGGGAGCGAGTATGCTTATCGAGCTGACATGACTCATGCTCTAGAGTGGACAAGTGAGACAAACCAGGTACCATTTTTTGAAGTTTTGGTAAACTGGAATGTCCCAACCATTTATGTAACTGGTAAATCAGTAAATGAATAAGTTGTTGATGTGTGGATTCATGTGATTTAGCAAGGATAAAGTAATAACATTTGATTCATGTCCGGTACTAATGATTCGCCCTGTACTGTGTTCCTGTATAAAAACAAGGTCATCAAGAAATAAAACAAAACATTTAAGTGATTTAGCTAAGGGACTAATGGCTATGAGATTAAAAGGACTACCGGGAACATAAAGAACCGAATTTACAGGTAAAGAAGGAAGTGGACTTACTTGACCTATTCCAGTTGCCATGGTTTGAGACCCATTGGCCATTGTGACCATGGGAAGAGATTGAGAATAGGAAATAGTAGTGAAAGCTGATTTATTACTAGAAATATAATAAGACGCTCCTGAATCAATAACCCAATTGGTCAAGTGGACTTACTTGACCTATTCCAGTTGCCATGGTTTGAGACCCATCGGCCATTGTGACCATGGGAAGAGATTGAGAATAGGAAATAGTAGTGAAAGCTGATTTATTACTAGAAATATAATAAGACGCTCCTGAATCAATAACCCAATTGGTGGGAGAAGAAGATTGAGAGACACAAGTAACACTATTACCTGTTTGAACAACAGTAGCAATCTCAGAAGATATATGTTTACATGCTTTGTACTGAATGAGCTATGTATATTGCGATAAAGAAACCAATTGGATTGGATTCAACGAATTGTGAGTCAAAGACTTCTGATACAAATGACGTTATAATGATTTAAGGCGGATCTTAGTGACCAACTCAAGAATTTGCTGTAAAAGTGTTGCTCGAGAAATTTGAAAATAGTAAGACTAGTTGAAAAAGCTTCAGCCGAGTTCCACGCTACAAAATAGGTTCTAAAACACTCCCAGAAAATAGAAACTTTTCTGGGAATTACTGTTCATGCCGGAAAATCATTGTTCATGCTGGAAAAAATATTGTTCACGCTGAAAAAATATAGAAGTGGTTAGAAATTGGTTTAAATTGGATGAGTAGACTCAAAATTAAGGGGAACAGACTATCCTGAATAGTAGTCGCCAAAAATTAACCGAAAACTGCCTCACACGCCAGCACGTGACGTCGAAACTTTGCCTGAAATTTTTTTTCCAGCGGCACGTAAGGGCGCGTGGTAGCTTTTCTAGCGGAGATCTTTTTATGGATTGGTAGCCGAAGGCTGATCTACTTCGTTGTGGTGTTGATTTTTGTAAAACACTAACGGATAGTGATCTTTCCTGCGGACAGACCAGTGTTTGTCAGAAAAAAGACTTCCAGTTGACTGATTTCTCTTCCTCGAGCTACTAGAATTTATGCACAGACACCCAAGAATACAAAAACTTAATTGGAGAAAATTGCTCTCATTTGCTCTTTAAGTTTACTACTTGTGAGAATGCACGGGAGAAAAAATCAATATATTAACAATGATACAATGAGCCCTACATATAATAAATATTCTACTCCTACCTATATATGCAACTAGGACAAATTCTATTCCTACTACATCTGAGGCTAGGACTATTTGCACATAACTATCTAACACTCCCCCTCAAGACGGTGCATACAAATCATATGTACCGAGCTTGTTATATATGTAACTAATATGAGGACCTATGAGGAACTTGGTGAAAATATTTGCAAGCTACTAATTTCTGTAAATTACTGTTCATGCCAGTAAAAGTGCACTGTTCACACCAGAAAAAATAACAGTTGTCAGAATTTAATGTAATTTATATGGGTAGGCTCGAAATCACCGCACGAGTAAGTTGTCCTGAAGAAATTTTGTCAAAAAGTGGCCGGAATGACTCACACGTGCCGAAAAAGTTTTTTACTGTAGCTCGCCAACCCTAGTTCTGCTGGCGCATGGATGTGCGTGACTTTCTGCCAGAGTGATTGCTGGGTTTTGTCACCTGACTTTTCCAAACAAGATGGTAGTGTTGGTTTGCGCACAACACTTATCGATGAGGAGATGACGCAAATCAATCTGAGTCGTCAACCGGAAAGACGCACGGCTGACTTTTCTGTTCTGATGGGACTGGAATTTCTGGGGATTGGTCGCACATGGGTTTCAGATCTGATGGTGATACTGGTATATGTGCAGTACCATTGTAGCAGTGATGAATCCTGGGAACAAGACAAAGTTGTCGAAAAATTGCACGGCGATGAGATCTTTCTTCCCGGATGTCACTGGAATGACGCACAACGATAATTTTCTCACTAAAACTCTGATACCATGTAAGAATGCACGGGAGAAAAAATCCAATATTAACAATGATACAATGAACCCTATATATAAATACATATTCTACTCCTACTACATATGAGACTAAGACATATTCTACTCATACTACATACGGGACTATGACATACTCTACTCCTACAGTAGGAGACTAGGACTATTTACACATAACTATAACACTACTTATAAACCAAAGTATTAGTTTTGGAAGCAATAAAGATGGTGTCAAAAACTGTTTGTTGTCGTGTAAGACCTGTATCACACAAGATGGAGCTGAGGATTTGCATGAAGAGGTAAATAAGGGTTGAAGATAATCATTCGATAGCTTCCTTACAAGGGTACAATATTGAATAGTTGTCTTAACCAATAAACATATATGGCACAGAAGACATGGAAGGGATAAAAGAGAGCAAACAAAAGGATATTAGCCATCAAAGCACTAGAGCTATGTATAAAGAGATGAGAAATTTTCTATAGAAAACTTGGAGACAAGTATCAGGCTCCATAAATATGAGACCAGTATGAGCAAAGAAAGGTAAAACTGTCATGTGTGAAAATGCAAATTTTTAATGCTTACACTAAAGACTACTGGGACAGACAATTTCAATACGTGTTGTGGATTAGTACCCAAATCTCTAAACCACATGCTGAATGAGAGAGGACTAACAAGCATTTTAAATGTCAAGGTTCATTAAGCCTACACATATGCATAGATTCGTTTCCATCATCGCTCTAGAATATAGTAGTTATAATAACTCTTCCGGAGTGTGACCAACTAAGCTATTCCGTAGAGATAACACCCTCATTCTCATCAACGGGACACAAAAAGGGAAAAAATGAAAATAACAAACTAAAGGATTTGTTCAAGGAGCATTTACAATTTCAATAAGGATGAAAGGTTTCCATAAGTAGCTGGAATCTCAGATCCACTGAAGTTGTTATTGTCAAGTTGGCTGCATAAATAAAAAAGAACGAAACTTTAGTGTATATGGCTCATAGTAAAGGACACGACATGCACAAAACATCAATAAAACCAAAGAAGCTATCAGATTACATGAAAGGTTTTTGACTGAAGCTGAAGGCAATTTACATCTCCACGAAAGATCAAGTTCTAGTATCAGGCATTGCAAGGGATGGATGCATTTCATGGTTTATAGTAATAGAAAGATCTGAAGATAGTGATCAGGAATGTTCTTAAACTCTATATCTGTTAGAAAATAGCTCAGAACATATGCTCTGCATTATGAGTTGTTTGGCTATTTGGCCAATAAAGCCAGTTCAACTAAGATAAATGAGACAGTCTCACTCGAAATTCATGACTAATTTTCTATAATTTTTTGGTTCTAATGTGACCTTAGTTTATAAATGAGCGGCTCGTCAAAAGTATTAAACCACTTGACAGGAACGCATATATTGGAAGTTGTTTCTGCAATTATATAGGGAATGGCATAAATTTACAAAAGGACAACTTTTCAAGATTGTCGAACCACTTGACAGAAAAAACCCTGCAATAATATTTAAAAGGAACTTACAGTATTTCCAGATCTGGAAGTGCAGAAAACTCAGGAGGAAGGGAGCCTGACAGATTGTTATTATCCAGAAGCCTGTTGAAAAAAGGTATTATCACAAGAACATATGTAGCAAGCAGGTATTTAACAGAAACAGACCATTTTCAAGAGTAGTGCCTGTCTAGCCTCTACTGAGATTATGCATGTCTGCATGTTAAAGAGACAGCTAAGAAGAATCTCTCTTGTTAACTTACAAGTGAAGAAGAGTGGACAAGTTGGAAAGCTCGTGAGGAATTTGGCCACTCAGCGAATTGTTATTGAAGTGGCTGGAGATATATCATATGTAAAATCAAATAAGAAAGAGAAAAGCTTAGAATTCATTGCATCTGAAAGTGGCAATCAAATGAGCACTCACATATGTCTGATCCTATTTAAATTAGAAAAGGTTTTTGGAATTTCTCCCGATATCTTGTTCTGGTCTATCTGGAATCTGTTGAGATCTGGTAGATATCCGAGTTCATCCGCTAAAGATCCCGACAGTTGGTTTCCATTTAAAAGCCTGCAAGAACATTATTGCTCCAACATCAAACAAAATTTGAGATCAATAGCTTCAGTAGCACAAGGCTTCTTTTTCGTCAAAGAACCTTCCATTAAGAGAGTTTTCAAGTGCCAAAAATTCCTCAAAGCTGCAGAATTCAGGAAAATCTTGTTCCTCTACAATCAACAATAAAATATCTCCATCCCAAAGCAGAATATCTTAAAATGTTCCAGAAATAACAATTAAGGCCTCCATTATTGAATTACACAGGAATTATCAGCTATTAATATGCATTCATATGGAATCAGCCCAAGTTCAGCTTCTACTGTTGACAGCACAATAAAAAATAGATAAATAAACTATTTTGCTGTTATCTCATATCTAAGCATCAGTTGGGGTGAGTGGAGGGGGAAATGTGTGAGAAAATGACATTGGAAAAAGGAGTTCAAATCCATTAAAGTCTTACTTACAGAAGTCTCAAAGGCTTGATGTTTCCAATCTCTTTTGGTATGCTCCCAGTCAAATCATTCCACATGAAATTTCTTGTTGTAAACAATAAGAAGAGTAAGTAGCATAGATAAGCAAACAATGAAGCCTATCATGCTATTGTTATATGTAAAATATAATATTCGTTACAACTTACAAAATTTTAAGATGGGATAGTTGTCCTAGCTCAGGTGCTAAACTTCCAGAGAGATTCTTATTCATGAAACGGCTGCAGAAAGAGTCAAAAGGGAAGAGGTTTGACGGCCTTTCATGCTTATTCAAGAAAAGAAAAGAAAAAAGGTTTGACGGCCTTTCACATATTGCAGTCACACAAGCAAAAGAATATGTATGTTGTTTGAGGAATTTAAGACAATGATAGAGAAACTACAAGGACGACGAGAAGTTAACTAACATACTCCAGAAAAGTTTGTGCAGCTGATGGATCTGCATACTGTACAAAAAGATTGCTGACACTGTAAACTACAGAATGCAGAAGAATAACCTACAGTTCTCTGACATGCAAGTACCCATCAGCTCCAAAAGTGTTATAGCAAAAAACTCCTGTCCATTTTGAAGTACAGGGATCACCCTTCTTCCAATCCTTCAGGTGCTCAAGACTATCAACCAGACTACCTTTAACGGATATTAAAGCTGAAACTGCAAATAGGAATAGAACTCGATCAAATCTCGTAATGAACGACTATTAGAAGAAAGTACACTTGACTTAGCGTTTCGCAGATCAATGCGTCAGCACTATCAAGAAATATGGTCGACCAGCTTTATAACAGGGACTAATACGAGAAAGTGGATATCTAATTGTCAAGTCTGAATTCAGCTATTGAGATGAATTTGAATACGAAGGGTCACAAGCAAAATGAAACAACGTGATACCAATATAATGATTTTTTTCGTCCAAAAGAAAGTGCTTTGATATGCCGTATTAGTTGTGAAGCTCAAAATAGAGAATTTGGATGCAAGCCACCAAAAGTCAGACACCAATGGCAAGTTTAAAGGCACAACAACAGCTGCAAAAAAAATACTTTTCCCAGACAGCCTCTGCCCTTTGAGGAACCAAACGTCCCTAATTTGATGCATGGTGGAGACATGGATCCCTTGAATCAGAACTGTGACTAGTCTCAGTCCTTCTTACTCCCTTGCTCCTTCGTCTGCTAGAACGTCAGAGGGCCTTAATATACCATGGAGAAACATGGACCAGACAACTTCACCAAGAGATGAATGAGAATTAAACAATCCAATTGATCCCAGCAATACAAAGTTTGTTTTGGCCTTACTATATGCATACCTACTTGGAATGGAAAAATTAAATAGGTAGTAAAATTATATACATTAACAAGGTGCCCTAAGATATACATATTTCTCCTGTCCCTTTAAGTGATCTAAGAGAAAACATAATGCAAGTAGTAGAGTTGCATCTATCCAATTCTCAGATACTGTTTTCACATGAATTTTGTAAAGGTAGAATTTATTCTCATAAGACGTTCAATATTTTGATGCATTTATTCTCATTCGATATTTTGCTTAGTTAAATAATACTAATGGAGTAAGCCATGCTACAAGTTTAAAGGTTCCGACATTACGCAGCATAACAAACCAAGTCCCTAACACCATCTTCAATTAATTTATAATGTACTAAGACACTCAGAAGAAAGGTTAAAGAACTACAGCATATTCGTCTAACAAAAGGTTGCTTCATACACAGATTTTGATGTATCCATTGCATTATTGATGTAAAGAATAATCACCAAAATCCTTCTGCGGAACGAAAAGAAGGCTTCATTCAACTATGGAAGTGAAAAGAACACACCATTATGAAACAAGGTTTTGCTCCATGGCACTTTCCCATCAGCAAAAACTGAAAACTTTATAGAACTTCAACCACCTATGAAGTAGCCTGAGGGCTTGTAAGATGTCTTCATCGTTATGTATTACAGTAAATGCGAACACGGAATTTTAAATTAGACGAAGTAAGTTAGTGAGCAAGAAATCCTTTAGGGCATGCAAGCACTGGACGTACTCAAGTGTAGTATAAGAAAGATAATTTAAGCTTCAGAATGTCCATTAGCATACAAAATTATAGAGCTCCTAACAACCTAGTATTGGCTTGAGGTCTTGCACATAGCATCTTTATCTCACAATTTTTCAACAATTAGAACACATAAGAACTTCTTATATGAGAATAAGTCAGTTAGCCAAAAATGCTTTAGGGCACCCAAGCAAGGAATGTACTCAATAATACTGCAAGCAGGACAGTTTAATCATTAGGAGTGGACGGAAGAAAGTATACCTTCAGAGGGATCGGTTATTTGAGCAACTGCAAGAAGCATATAGCAATGAATTGTTATAGCAATAACGTATGTACAGTGTCTGAGTCCTTCCATCTTGAAAACCTAGAAATATTTAAGGCAAAGATAAGTCAGGTGGCTACTTTCCACTCTTATAAAGCTAGTATTAGCAAAGATTACTTCTTTAAGATCACGTCACACACTCATCACTGATGGACACGACAGGACAAAAGGATGTAGAAAGACAATCACATCCTAAAGATACCATTTGACAACCAGATGACGCTCCAATTATTTTAACCCTAGTTCTAGATCCAGATTCATTAATAGATTCTTCTAGTGGTTACCTACGATTTAACTAAAACAAAAACCAAATCGATATTTTGTACACAACCTTGTGGCCTAAAGCCAGTCCTCATTTTGTAAGACATTACTCATATATCCAGTGGAAGGTCCGGTTTTAAGTAGGACGGAACCTACTTAAATAAATAGGTTGATATAAATGGAAATCAGCATAAATAAATAAACAAAACTAGTGTTCGTGGTGTCCTTTCTAGAGGCTCAATAAACACTTCCATCACAGAAAGGGGTGAGAGGAAAGCAGTCACTCTTACAAGTCAAGCTCTCTTAGAGATCTTCAGATCAGCAGTGTAAAATTTGATTTTGGTACAACCATTGTCTGCCACAACTGTTGGGATTATACACTTCAAATGAACAAACTAGATCAATTCATGGTGTGGAACAATAAAAAAACATAAAACAAAGAAGAAACTTGAGTCTCAAGCAGGAGATTTGAAATCTAAGAGCGATTCTCTGCTTACAGCATATAGATAGATGCTCATGAATCACACAAAAGAGAAATTCCATACTTGGAAGTAGACATCATTTTACCAGTTCAAACAGTTATTCTATATATATATCCTTTGGTTAGTGCTCAACATGTTGACTTAACAAAGAATTTAATTTGACAATTTTGGGTTTCAGGCAACTTAAAACACGGATGTTTGAACTGTTCAGCACTGCTTTTCGTAAAAGTAATTAGGCCACCATAAACAAAACGCCCTTGCTTAGAATTATTCAGATAAAACTTAATACAACCAGCTACTGAGTGGACCTCAAAAGGTTCCACATTAGCACAGCAAGACTGATCCATAAACTTTAAAATTTCTAAATCTTTACACTTAACATTGTCTAATCAATTTAGATGATATGTAGAACAAGTGGACCAGTGGTTTCTTATGATCTTTTACTTTTTATGTTTTTTCTGTCAAGGAATCACCACAACAACAACAACAAAAAAACTCGGTAGTTTCCCCCAAGTAGGGTCTGGGTAGGGTGAGATCAGAAAGTTTGTTTCCGATAGACGACTAGAGAACGACTGAAAAAGAAAAGACAATTGCAACAAATAGGAATAACAGCAAGATGAAAAGGAATCAAAACACATAATTATAGCTTAAATAACCAAAAGGGAAGGCAAGTATTAGAGTAATGGTTGTTGAAATAAAGTAATTAAATATAAAAGGTTAGAACTTTAACACAAAACAGGAGAAAAAAAAAAAAAAAAAAAGCTAAAGCAAGGATACCTGGAGGAGGAAGAATGAAGAATTGTGCAATGATTTGAAAGCAGCAAAAGGGTGAAAGTGAAAAGGGGTTAAGTGGGATTGCCTGGAGATAAAAGAAGTAGATTGTGATGACCCAGTTGGTAAAATGATGATGGATTGATGAATGCCCAATAATATTGAAAAGTCTAATATCATTGTCGTTGACATGGTTAGTTGATCCAAATGTATACAAAAAACACACTGTTGGATAGACACTGATGCAAGAGATATTTAACAAAGGAAAAATAGACGACTATTTGGATATTATGGTTTATAAGCAGGAAAAGTAAACTCTTCACAAGAATTTGTCGTGGAGAGTTGTTGGATGTTTGCTGGGCTGACACTAGTTCTTTTGTTGTTACCGTGCAGGAACAGGAGAGATCGATGGGTTATTCTTGAATATATTTATTAAGGGTTGTTTCATACATGTAATAAGTATAATAATTTCGGGGTAAAGTTTAGAATTAACTTTATTCTATATTTGCTTTGGGGTATTAGTTAATTAGGAAATAACTTTTATACTAAAATTAAGATGGGATGACTAATCATATGGCATATGTAATCGTTTGACGGTATGAGATATCGCACCGTAAGCATTAGCTTTGTGCTTACTAATTTCTTGTTTGGTAGTATATTTTTTTAATTTATATTTAACTAATACATTATATTTTATTTGGTATTATCGTATGTATAACTAAGTACATAACAAACTATAATATTAATAATTTTAATACTTACATAAATATGGTTAAAGACGTACTTGCCACTCAAAACCTATTATAGATACTGTCCGCCATATGTTATAGCAAGTCCAAAACCACTAATTCAGATTATGCCAACTATTTTGGAATGCTATCAAAGTGTTCTGCTAAGTTCAATTTAGCAAACTATTTTGATTACCGTGATGTTTGATTGCATGGTTAATATACTTAGAGTCCGTTTGGCAGCCGTCAAAAACTACTTATTTTGAAGAATAATTTTGCTCAAAACAGAGGCGGATCTAGGATTTAAATCTTATGGGTTCAATTTTAAGGATTTTAACATTGAACCCATTGTATTTTTAAATTTATGAGTTCATATCTACTATTTTTGCAATTTTAATAAATTTTTATATATAAATTTTTACTCCGCGTCGAAAGTTATGGGTTCAGTTGAACCCGTAGTTTATACGTTGCATCTGCCACTGGCTCAAAAGTACTTTTTGAAGAAATAGTTTTGCAAAATAGATGTTTGTGTTTGGCCGATTTTTTTGAGTAGTACTTTTTGCAAGTTCATTGTGTTTGACCAATCTTTTAAAAACTCACTTTTTAATATCAAATTACGAAAAAAGACAGTAAAGGTTCAATTTACAATCAGTATTATTTAGAAAGAAAAAAATTTAAACATTTATTATAAAAGAATTCGATTAAAATATAAAATGTAAAATAAAAATATAAATTAAAAAACTCCAATCAATATAGAATATAGTTATTCCAAAGCAATAACAATGGGTGTTTGGTATCACTTATTGTTTATATGATAATTTAAAAATACCAAATATATCATTTAATATAAATTTAAAATATACTCTTATGAATAGGAGAAAGAGAATACGAAAATGATTAAAATAAAAAAGAGAAAAATATATAATAGAAATAAAAATAAAAAGGAAAAGAAAAATATTAAATTAATGAGGAATAATATGAAAAATATAAATTTAATGTAAGATTATTTTTGTCTTGAATAAATTAATTTTCTGCTTCTGCTTCTGCTTATTGGAAGAAGCTATAATTTGTAGTTTCTCCCAAAAAACAGAAAAATTACTTCTGCTGCTGCTCAAAAGTATTTTTTTATTTTGGCCAAACATCTTAAATTTTTTAAAAAGTATTTTTTAAACAAAAAGTAAAGTACTTTTGACCTCCCAAAAACTTCGCCAAACAGTCTTAATTCCTTTCTTCTATTGAATCCCACAGTGACATATTTATAATTGCTGAAATATGATCATGTGGGAACGTGTATATTTGTTGCTTATTTATTTACTTTGTTTTGATTAATGCAAATATGATTTGCAGGTTACAATTTTATTCTGTGGTGATCGGTGTTTTATCAAAAAAAGTGCTTAACCTTTTCTTAAAACGAATTAACGAGAAAATAGAGGGTGAATCCTAGTTGAATATAATAACCACTAGATCTAACGTTTAGATGTATTGATGATATAGGGTTGGATCCGAAAGTATTGTATACCAACTACAAATGCTCAATGATTGTCAATGAATATGGTAATAAAAGCATGCAATAAATGTAGATAATGACGATAAATGTAATAAGAAGGAATTTATCACCCAAATGTTAGTTGACTTGGATGATTCTCCTTCCTGAAAACAAAGTGGAATAATAGTAAGTGAGGATAGACAAGGAATCTTTGGATCTTGTAAACAAAAAGAGTATATCGAACAATGTAATCAGTGGACAAGACAAGCTTTTTGTGTATTCTTTGTAGTCAAAATTTTACAGTGTGCTCTTATTACAAAAAAATGAAGATCCTCATTTGGTTCTTTATCTCTTTCTATTTATAGGGGATATTCCTAATGAACCCTAAAAAGTACAACAGAAAGAATATCCAATGGAATATTCCTTCTATCTATTCTTAAACTCATTATACCATTGCTTCTGTGCTCCCTTTACATGACCTCGACATTGATCCCTCTTAAGACGACTCCTCGCCATTGTGCCGAGGTTGGCTCTATCTTCGACCAAGTTTATTTGCAGTTATCAAGTCGTATAAATTTTGACCAATATAGTTAGTCCCTCCGCTTGTTGAGGTCGTGATCTTGGACGTCCTCGATGAGCGTATTCGGTCTGCAACCATTCAGAAGAAATTTGGTCGTGTTGATAGAATCGAAACGCGCGAGATCGAAAAGACGGTGTGGCCAGCAGGGGTGCAGTTGGTGTGGCTAACATAGGATGATGTCATGGCCACGCGCATCATCATTACGCGTCTTCCCAATGCAGTGTTTGTGCGCTTCTGTCGCTTCGATTTTAGTGCCATTGACGATCTTTTGCCTCGATTCTGGTGTCATCCAACCCTACAAATCGATTGGGGGGGGGGGGGTTAAAAATTTCAGCACTTCTTATTAAGTACGTATATTGTTCTTCTTTGATCTTCTTCTCTGATCTCCACTTCTGATTTCTTGAGCCTCTTCAATTCCAGTCCCTGATTTCTTTCCCAGTTGATATCTTCTTATTTTGACTTTGTTGCACACATATCACTACATAAATACGTCAAAATCTCCTCATATTCACGACGGAGTATCCGATGCCTCCCCTTTGTCGGTGGCCCTTCCTCCCGACGAGGAGGAATTCGTGGTTGAAGAGGAAGAAATCTTTTCCACCATGGAGGAGGTGGTTCCCAAAAACCCTTTGGTCAGAAATGACTTCCCAAAAGAACCTGTTCCAGCTCCTGCTCAGTAGCTTGCTGAGATGGGGACGCCTTAAATAGCCGACCTCCGGTCTAAATGTCATATTCTTTCTCACGTTGAAATTGTTCCAGCGATAGCCGACATAGTACTGGTCCACTAACTCGGATATTGTGTTTTCTACCTTTATTCATTCTTAGTTGGTTATTCTCTTCCTCTCACCCCATTAGCGGAGGAGTTTTGCCGCTTTTACAATGTCTATCCGGTGCAGCTCTCCCCTGATTTATACAAAGTTTTTCTGATGTTGGCGAAGTACGGAGAGTTGGCCGATTGTGAGGTCAACATTAGTCATCTGCTACATCTATTATCGCCCAGCTTTTATAGAGGCACATTGATTTATCTGCCACATCATGGAATCAAAGGTTTGGTGGCCGGGATGGATGATAAGGCGAACCGACGTCTATGGCATAAATACTTATTCATCAAGACCAAGCACTTGGTGGCAAATCCGACCGGGTTCCCTAGCAATGGAACTACAATCATAAGTATCTTTCCTTATGCTCGTTCTTCCATTTTTAATTTTGACTCACTCGCCGCTTTCTTTTTTTCAGCTGAGAGACGAGCGCCTTCTCCCGTCTTCGATATTGTGGTAGGGTGGCTCATGTATTACCCCACACCGTGGTAATTCACGACTGGGAGTCCTTTCACAAGCGCTTTGGACCCAAGACCCCATCTAATAAATGTTATTTCTACCTCCCAACTTATTGTTGTTCATTATCGCTTTTTGATGCGACCTTCCTTTGGTGCCAGGTCGGCGAGTTTCCAAAAAGGCAAAGGCTCCAATGCCTGCATTTTGCCAAGATATTGCATCGGCTGGAAGGCAAATTGCTTTAGTTGAGTCTGCTCGAGGAGTTCGAACTCAAGTTCCGTCAATGAGGGACTCCGCCGCTCAAATTGTTGTCGTGCAGGATGAGATCTCTACTCAGCCTATCTTTCACCTTGTAGAAAAGCCATCTAAAGGCGAGGAGGCATCATCGAGAAAAAGATGAAGGGTGGAGATCGGGAAGGCCATTGTCGCTGACGTCGAGCCGGAAAGACTCATTGCATTAGAAGCGAAATCAGTGCTTACACTAGACATCGAGGTCGTTTCTACTGCGGGTATCGTCATGGAGAGAAGGCCTTCTAAGTTTGAGGGGTTTCGTGGTAGCGGAGAGCTTATGCGGGCCGCTGAAGGTGGCTCATCATCGGCGGCCGGGGGAGGTAGAGTTATCCCTGCGGGGGATGATGACTCTGGCTAGGACGTCGACCCTGAGGAAGTACGGACCTTCATAGAGAGGACTACTCGTGTAAAGATAAGGACGGAAGGTCTAACCGGCATATAGTCATTCCCGCAGACTATGATCTTTTGGCCAACTCAGAACGTGCGGTGTCGGCCTTCGCTCCCTTGTGTGCAGCTTCCGAGAATAGGATGATACAGATGCTAAAAGATGTGGACATATCGTTGGGTGTATCTAGCATGGCCCTGTGAGTAAGTTTGCTTTTTCTATGTAGGTTATTTTTGCATGTGTATCTTGCTTACACTAGCCTCTTCTCTCTCTTTTTTTTTGCATGTCAAACCCTTCTATGGAGATTGAGCGTGACCGGTAGGAGGAGCGGAGGACGGCTATTTTTAAGAAGATGACCTCCAAGTACCGAGAGTGTCCTACCAAACACCGAACGCTAGCCAATTTTATCTATCAGGATGGACATTTTTAGTCGCTCTGTGATGGGCTCAAGTAGAGGGAGGAGGAGCTAAAGAAGAAGGACGAAAAGCTGAGGGAGAGGGATGAGGAACTTATGAGGGCTATCAGAAGGTGCAACGTGCTTGAGGCAACACTAAATGCCAATGAGGACGAGCTCAGTGATCAAAAGAGTGACGGTCGAGAATGTTGTTCTTCAGGCGCATGTGGCGTCTTTAACGGTTGGACTCGGGTAGAGGGAGGAAAGGGCCGTTGATTTGAGGAATGAATTGAGAGCCAAGATCAAAGAGTTGGATCGAGCTGAAAAAGCTAGAATGGCTGCCGTGGCTGAGGCGGTGGCCCTAGATGATGCCCTCCGTGTTTGCAGGTCCGAGCGGGCTAAGAGGTGGAGACGCTGGCGCTCAAAATGGCGAGGTTGGAAGAATAGATCCAGGTTTGGAAACACGGTAGCAGTCACAACCGTCTACATCTCATACTTCTACCGATCCTGGTATGCCACGGGAGTTGTATGAGATGTGGGTCCATGCCGAGGCTTAACTTGACATGTACAAGTCTTTAAAGGTTGCCGGGAAAGTTTTCGAGATAGATCTTGAGGGCCTCCGTGTCAAGGCACGTGCAACCCGTGAAGCTTACGACCCTGGTACACCTGGCGGGGATGAGGATGACGACGCCGCGAATGGGCCTGCCTCTGATCCTTGGTATGATGATGAGTTTGCTGATGGAGATGATGTGGCGTTGTGATGACCCAAAAGGTCATCTCGTATTTTAGAACCCAATTTGGGGTTTTAAGGCCTTCAAACCCTCATCTTACTTTTTCTCGATTTGCGTGCGCAGTCCGGGTACGTTTTTGGAAAACCTTTATGTGAAACATTTGAGAAAATAATAATTTGTACATTTAAAAGTGATTTTAGTTGATTTCGGTCAACATTTTAAGTGAACTGACCGGTGTTTTGACAGTCCGAGTGGGTCAGTAGTAAAATATGGGACATGGGTGTATACCCAGAATCGAATTTCGAGGTCCCTTGCTCGAGTAATGAATTTTTGTTAATTATTGTTAAACTGAAAATCTAAGGATTTAAAGAAATTGAATAGTGTTTGATCATATTTGATTCATTTCCCAAATTTTTAACACCTAAACCTCAACAGCGATTTTCCAAATTCTAGTTCTTCCCCAAATCATAGGTAATTGATCCTTAACTCTTTCCTTTCAATCTATTGCATCTTTTTAAAAGATTTCATCCTAGAATTTAGGATTTTTCATGGTGGAATTGGGTGTTTTGGGTAGACCTTAGGAATTTCGAAATTTGGGGATTTAGACCTCAAATTGAGATCAGATTCCAAAACCAATTGTATATCCTATCTCGAGGGTAAATGGGTAATCGGGTTTTGGTCCGAACTTCGAGTTTTGACCAAGCGGGCCCGTGGTCGATTTTTTGACTTTTGGCGAAAATGTTAGGAAATCTATAATTGTGTATTTGAATTGATTTCTTTAGCAATAATTGGTGTTATTAAGTTAACTATGGCTAGATAGAAGTTGTTCAGAGGTGGAATCTAGAAGAAAGCGGTGATTGAGGCTTGATTTTGGTCGTGGAATCGAGGTAAGTGTTGTGGCTAACCTTAGCTAGAGGGATTAGGTGTTGTTGCCTTATTTGCCACATGTTTGGTTGTTGAGTACGACGTATAGGTGAGGTGACGAGTACCTATACGTTGTCATCAGATCATAGCATGCAAGTGAGTCTTATACTTTTGAGTGTTGTATTCTTTATTCGTACGTTTCATGCTTAAACTTATTATTCTTCATGTCAAACGAATCTTATCATGTTTTACTGGAATTAGATATTGGTTGAGTATTGACTCAAGTTGAGATTTATATTGTGAAATTTAACATTAAAATGAGGTTGGTTATTGATGATTTCGTTGCCGGGTTGCTATTGTTCTGTTGTTTGGGTGAGGAAGAGTATAAAGCATGAAGGGTGATGTCGTGCAATATTTTGTGAGTGAGTGATAATGCACGAAGGGTGATGTCATGCCACATTCTTAGAGTGTTAATGCACGAAGGGTGATGTCGTGCCATGTTCTGAGAGTGTTAATGCACGAAGGGTAATGCCGTGCCATATTCCGTGAGTGTCAATGCACGAAGGGTGATTCCGTGCCGTTTCTATTTTTTCTTATGGTAAGGACGAGAGTAAAAGAACTAAGGGTGATGTCATGCACATGTTTTCCATGTTATTACTTCTGTTGGTGCAAAGCATGATATTTACTGCGTTTCTTTACTGTACTATTTTCAGGACTTGATATTTCCCCTCAGCATGTTTTCTCCCTTCCCGTTATTTGTTAAATTTTTGTTGTCATTTTCTCGTATATGATTTAACTGTACAGGTTCATATTATTGTCGTGTCCTAGCCTCATCACTACTTTGCTGAGGTTAGGCTCGACAATTACCAGTACATGGGATCAGTTGTATTGATACTGCACTTTGCACTTTCTGGGCATATTTTGGTACCGGACCGCATTGATCAAAGTTGGGTTGCTGCCTTCAGTCTATCAGGAGACCCGAGGTAGATCTACCGGCATTCGCAGACCCTGGAGTCCCTTTCCATTTGTCTTAGTTTCCCTGTTTTCTTTCATTTCGAGAACAAATGTATTTTCTTTAAACCAGTATTTCTAGTAACTCTTAGAAGTGTGTGGATTGTGACACCAGATTTTGGATAGTGATGTTGAGATATTTGAGTAAGTATAACTTTCGCATTTTTATTAAACCTTTATGTTTTAAATTATTATCATTTAGTGAATTTCCTAAAGAAGTAACATATTTAGATTTTTACATGTTGGTTTGCCTAACAATCGTTTGGTTAGGTGCCATCACGATCCCGACAGTGGCAAAATTCGGATCGTGACAAGTTGGTATCAGAGCACTAGATTGCCTAGGTCTCACAATTCATGAACAATCTAGGTAGAGTCTGAGGGATCAGTACGGAGACGTCTATGCTTATCCCCCAAAGGCTACAGAGTTTAGGAACAACCTCACTTCTATTCTTCTCTATCATGTGATTTGATTTCTCAATGTTAATCAAACTTTCTACTCTTGTTCTTTCGCTGATGGCGAGAACACGTACTGCTTCATTACCTAATCAACAGCCTGAGCCCCCAGTCGCAGCTCCTACGATGGGAAAAAGACGAGGCCGAGACAGGGGCAGGGCTCCTCCCAGAGCTTGAGCAGAAGCACAAACGGCAGAGCCACAGGTAAAGTTTGATGAGGAGGCTCCAGCCCATGTCGTTCCAGAATGACCAGCTCAGGCCCCAGAGGGGTTCATAGCCACCCCAGTGCTTCAGGATGCTTTGATCCGTCTAGTGGGCCTTATGAATAGCGTATCTAAGACTGGAACCTTTCTGGTGGCACCAGCTGTCTCTCAGGCAGGGGGAGTAGCCCAGACTTTCGCTACCAATACTCCGGAGCAGATGGCTCCTCAATTTACAGACTCCGGTGGATTAGTCATGTCTTTTGAGGCTTTGTTAAGGTTGCACAAGTTCATCAAGATTTTCCCAGTTCATTACAGTGGGGCAGCGTCTGAGGACTCACGAGATTATCTTGACCACTGCCATGAGGTGTTCCGGAACATGGGGATAGTGGAGACTAATGGAGTTGACTTTGCCGTATTCCAAATGATAGGGTCCGCCAAGAGATGGTGGAAAGATTTTGTGTTAACCAAACTAGTTGGGTCGCCTGCCTTGACTTGGGCCCAGTTCTCTTAGCTATTTCTCGAGAAGTCCCTTCCTATCACTCAGAGAGAGGACTTTCACAGGCGATTCGAGCATCTTCAATAAGATTCTATGACTGTCACTCAATACGAGACTAGATTTGTTGATTTGGTCCGTAATGCTCTTATTATACTCCCCACCGAGAGAGGAAGAGAGAGGGTGATTCGGTTTATTAAGGGACTCACTCAGCCTATCAGATTGCAGATGGCTAAGGAGACAGGGAACGAGATTTCTTTTTAGGATGCGGCCAATGTGGCCAGGCGAGTTGAGGCGGTTTTAGCTCAGAGGAGTGGTCACGGGTCTGATAAGAGGCCTCATCATTCTGGTAGGTCCAATGGTGCCTCATCTGGAGGTAGGTATTCTTTTGGTAGAGGCCATCCTCCCAGGTCATTTCATTCAGCACTTCAGGTTTCTCACGGTGCTTCAGGTGGCTGTGGCTCTCATATACATTATTCTGATCAGCTACCCTATAGTGCACCACCAGCTCCTATCAGTGCACCTCCGCTCCGGTGTTTTTAGGGTGGTCACCCAGGCCATCAGGGTCAGTTCTAGGTTCATCAGTCACAATAGTCGAGGTCTTGTTATACTTGTGGCGATCTGAGGCACATTGCTAGGTATTAGAGGTAGAGGTTAGACTGTTATAGGTGGTCCAGTTGGAGTCCAGCTAACAGGAGGACGTCCTAGGGATGCAGTTCGGAGTGGTGGGGCCCAGCCTCAATGTTATGCTTTCCCAGCCAGGCCTGAGTCCAAGAGATCCGATGTCGTTATTGTCGCGCTCCCTTTTTCTTGCGAAATCGGGTTTATGATATTTGGGAGGACAACTCGTTCCCTTTTTGGGAATTGGGTTTTAATTGAAGAGTCGCCACCTAATGATTAAAGTGCATTAGGACACTAAGAGGGTTTTGATTTAGAAACCATAGATTTGGGCAAGGGCTAGAAATTATCTCGAGGGGAAGGTGTTAGGCACCCCTCAAGATCCACTAGTGTGGCTCCCAGCCATGCTACAATTGTGACTTTAAATGCAAACAACAGATAGACACATAAGGGTTTCAAATAGATTTTTTTCACATAATGGTTGCAAATAGTTGAGATTGAAAGAAAGCAAAGAAGGCTAAAGTTGAAATAAGAAAGTTCTGAAAATAAACAAGTAAAATGGAAGGGGTCCTAGGTTTATGAACAATATGAATCACATCAATGCAAAACGTGGTAATCACTCCTCAGAAGAGGGGTTACACGTGGTATTAGCGCACCGGTCATCATATCCATAACTACCCTTTCCCACCCCATTGAGGTATTAAACGCGGAATGGTTTCGTTACTTATTACATGCTAGTACCCGCCCCAATCCTATCAGTCCCGGAGGTATTTGGGACTACTAGTCTTAAAGGGAAGGGAGATTTGGGATTTTTATGGTTTTAAAAGGATAAAATTCTAAGGCATCAAGTAAAACACGTAAAGCAGATATGGGAAAACACATAACAATTAAAAGGGCTCAAACATGACTCCTCACTTAAATACAGATTGTTTAGCATGTCTTTCATGTACTGGTTATGGTTTGAATTAAACTGAAACGGAGGAGGCAGACTGGTTTATTACACATTTCAGATAAGAAACTGGAATCAGACCTGCATGCTGGTTGGAATTAACGAAGCCCAATTCATTAGCTAATTCACCCTATAGCTGGCCTAAGTGAGACCTATAAGCATGATATCTAAAAATACGGGAGAGAGATATACTGATTCCGGAAGAAGACTTATTAACTGCAGGAACATAAGTTCTGCAGACATTTAAGCAATGATGTTACTGATTTTAAACTCATAAGAGAATGGTCAGTTCAGATTAGTCGATTACTCCTATAGGCATGCTTTCTAAGTGTTATTGATTTTAAAACGCTTATAGTCGAAATAAAAGCGCAGAAAGTCCTATAGGCATGGTATCTAGAATGATGTTTGTTATTTGAACCTATAAGTATGTTTGCCTAGTGATAGATGCATATGCAGAATTTAGGAAACTCTATAGACATGCTCTATACGTGATAGACAGAAATGCAAAACCTATAGACATGACATCTACGTATGAAATGCAGAACCTATAAACAGGATGTCTGCATGAGTCACCTTCTTTGAGCAATATTCTATTTTTAAGAGAGAAGAATGACCAAAAGTAGACCTGACTTGGACAAGAAAATTCGACCTTTCATCTTGATTCATAATCAATAAAGACGGGATCTAAAGGCACGCAATTCTTGATCTTTTTAGTAGAGAGTCTAGCATAGAAAAGTTCAGATTCATGAACAAAGGAGTTCAAGTTTAGTACATAGACTTAGAATAAGTTTGAGAGAGTCCAAGGTTCAAAATAGAACCCTAGTCCAAACACAAGATCAAACTCGCCAAAACCCCCAAATCCTAGGGTTTTAAACTCGAATCAAATACAGAGAAGAGCAGACAAATAATTGAAACATGCTCAGAGGTCTCTTTCAGAGACGTATAAGAAAACAAACAATAGCAAGTTCGAAGCAAAAAAGTGAAGAAATTGATTCGAAACATAGTGAGAGTAAAAAAGACATGTTTAAGAAGAAAGAAAAAGAAACCTGGAACTTAAACAAGTTTAGAAGAGAGGGGAGATAGTATGGCACTTAAGAGAACAATAGAAGAAACATGTTAAAAGAACTCAAACAAAGTCCAGAAGAAGGCAAATAAAGAACTTTAGAACTCAGTAGGAAACATATACAGTTAAAGGTATCAACATACCAGAAAAGTATATCAACAAGACATATAGAAAAACACAACAGGATTAGCATGTGATCCTAATGTAGAAGCACAGTAGAACACAAAGCACAGACGAATCATGTATAGTAGAAAGAAAGCAGAAGAAAATACATGTGTGGTAGAAAAGAAAACATACGAACATAATATAGATGAATACATACAAATAAAAGAAAAGGAAGAGTCAGAAAAACATTTTAAGCTTTTCAGAAACCCTAGATCGGAAAGAAGTAATTTTGAAGGAAAAAATTGGAGAAAACATTTTAAAACTCCAGTAGAGCACATATATAGACTAGATTTAAGAAGACAATTAGAGAAACCTCAAATAGCTAGGGTTTCAGAGGAACCCTAGAATGAGAAAGGCTTGGAAAAAGGTCCGATCTTGAGTCGGATGAGTCAGAACCAGGCTCGAAACGCTTTGGATACGCTAGAATAAAGCCGGAGAGGCCATGGAACCTTGAATCGGAGACGATCTGAATGGACAACATCGAGGTCAGACCTCGAAACTTCGAGCACCAAGCATTTAAGGGTGGAGGGAGGTGAACAGGCCATCCATAGCCTGAGAAGCCATGGATTCCGGTGAGATTGCGTTTGAAAATGGGTGAGAGAGGCTAGGGTTTCAGGAACCGTCGAGAGAGTTTTTAGAGAGGAGAGTGATTGAAGGCGGCTGAGAGAAGAGAATGAGGTAGGGCTAGGGATATGGGCGAATTAAAAAGGAAAGGGGAAATCGTGGCCGTTGATCAAAATGATCAACGACCTGGATTAAAAGGAAGTCGGGCGGGTTAGATAGACGAGTTAAGGGTTGGGATAAATGGTATTGGACTGGTCTGGTTTTTGAGTTTGAAATTGGGTCAATTTTAGGCTAAAATTGAAATGCAAATGGGGCTACAATTGAAACGAAATGAGGCCAAAATTTAAATGGCCAGTTTTAGCTTTTTATTTTATAAAAATAGTAAAAAATAATTTTAAAAGCAATTTAAAGGTACTGAATCAGTTAATAAATATAAATATTAATTTAAAAATATTTAAACCAATTTATAATTGTAAAATGCTATTAAATCTTAAAGTAGGCTAAAATTACAATTATATGCAGTTTAGCTTTTAAATTACCAAATAAATTTATAAAAATATATGAAAATTATCTTAACTATATTCTGGTATAAATATGGGAATAAAATAAATTATTTACCAAAATTGATAATTTTGGAAATAATTATTGATTTTGCACTGCTAAAAATAGACACTAAATTGATTTTAAAAATCTTTAAAAAATTGGAAAAAATATTAAAAAACACTTAGGCATGCTTATATATGCATATATGTTATTTTAAAAGTATTTTATATGTATGAAAAATGCATAGAAAAAAATTGAGTATCAACAGTTATCACATGTACGGTTTCAGTTTGTAGTAGGGATGCCTCAACATTATTTGACCCAGGATCTACTTATTCTTATGTATCATCTTACTTTGCTTCATATTTGGTTGTGCCTCATGATTCTTTGAGTTCTCCCGTGTATGTGTCCACACCGGCGGGTGATTTTATTACTGTAGATAGTGTCTATTGTTCGTGTATGGTTATTATTGGGGGTCTTGAGACTAGCGTAGATCTCTTACTTCTCGATATGGTTGACTTCGATGTTATTTTGGGGATGGATTGGCTGTCACCTTATCATTCTATATTGGTTTGTCATGACTAGATCGTGACCTTAGCTTTGCCGAGTTGCCTCGATCAGATTGGAGAGAGACTCCTGGTCATTCTACCAGCGGGGTTATTTCCTATATGAAGGCTCGGCGTATGGTCGAGAAGGGGTGTTTGACTTATCTGGCTTATGTTCGTGATTCCAGTATGGAGGTTCCTTCCATGGATTTCATACCAGTTGTTCGTGAGTTTCTAGAGGTATTTTCCTGCAGACCTGTCGGGGATGCCACCCGATAGGGATATTGACTTTTGCATTAATTTGGCTTCAGGTACTCAGCCCATTTTTCCGCCATACCGTATGGCCCCGCCAGAGTTGAAAGAATTGAAGGAACAATTGCAAGATTTGCTTGATAAGGGCTTCATTAGGCTCAATGTCTCACCTTAGGGTGCACTAGTGTTGTTTGTAAAGAAAAAAGATGGATCAACGAGGATGTGCATAGACTATCGATAGTTGAACAAAGTCACAATTAAGAACAAGTATCCATTGCGAGGATTGATAACTTATTTTATTAGCTTCAGGGTGCCAACATGTTTTCAAATATTGATTTGAGGTCAGGCTACCATCAGTTGAGGATTAGGGCATCCGATGTACCTAAGACAACTTTTCACACCCGGTATGGGCATTATGAGTTTCTAGTGATGTCATTTGGGTTGAAAAATGCCCCAACAACATTTATAGATTTGATGAACCAGGTGTTCAAGCGCTATCTAGATTCTTTCGCGATTGTTTTTATTGATGATATCTTGATCTACTCCCGCAGCCAAGAGAAGCATGAGAGCATCTTCGGATCGTTCTTCAAACTCTGAGAGACAACCAATTATATGCTAAGTTTTCAAAATGTGAGTTTTGGTTGAATTCAATTGCTTTCTTGGGTCACGTTGTATCAACGGAGGGTATTCAGGTGGATCCGAAGAAGATTGAGGCAGTCAAGTACTTTCCCAAACCCATATCAGCTACAAAGATCCGCAATTTCTTGGGCTTGGTGGGTTATTATCGTCAATTTGTGGAGGTGTTTTCATTTATAGCAGCCCCGGTGACCAGGTTGACTCAAAAGGGTGTCCAGTTCAGGTGTTCGGATGAGTGTAAGGCGAGCTTTCAGAAGCTCAAGGCAGCTTTGACTTCGACGCCGGTGTTGGTGTTGCCTACAAGTTCAGGGCCATATACACTATATCGTGATGCATCTCGTCTTGGACTTTGTGCGGTATTGATGCAGGGTGGCAAGGTTATTGCATATGCTTCACGACAGTTGAAGATTCACGAGAAGTGTTATCCAGTTCATGACTTGGAGCTAGTAGCTATTATTCACGCACTGAAGATTTGGATGGGTTATTTATATGGCGTGTCATGTGAGGTGTTCACGGATCATAAGAGTATATTTGTAATGACGTCCCTTTTTCCTGGAAATGCTGTGTTTCATGCCCGTAGGTCCCGATAGACAGGTTGACAGTCGTCCTAATAGGCTATCAGATCAGTGGAAGGTGTTGGTGCACTCCACTTGCTCTGGAGTTGCATATTTGATCAGTATAAATTAAACATATATTGATTAGTATTGCCGGGCCCTATCCCGACCTTTATGATAATTATGTACTCTTAGAGGCTAGTAGAGATATTATATATATGGATACTTTTATTGCCTTGTCGGCCTATGTTTTGAGTATGCAAATGATCATATTGGCCTTATAGGCATGTATGTCACATGTATAATTTTGTATATCATGTTGGGTTGTCTTATGTCTAGTATTCCCTTTTGTTTTATTCTGGTTATCTCATGACGCCCCTTTTGGCCCATTTACCCATGATGGTATGATAAGAAAGATATGTAACATTGGTACCTTGTTGAGTAAGGCACCGGGTGTCTACCGCGGCCCTTGTGGTTTGGGTCGTGACACTATATTCTTCCACTAATAACCTTATTTATTCCTTGTTTCAATAGTCACTAGTCAATAGCTTTAGATTCTTAGTTAATTTTAGTTAGTAATCATATAAATCTCAACTGTTGATCCTCTTGGATAGAAATCAAGCTAGAAACTACGAGAATACTGTTTAAATCCAATCCATGTGGATACGATATTATGCTATACTATATTTATTAGCGAGCATAATTTAAGTGTGAGTTTTGCGCTCGTCAAGCCTAGAATCTATAACAACACATGTTCACATGAAGAAATCATCGTCGATGAGCCCTACCACTTGGACTGAAGCCATATTCACATCATCCGAGAACACCCAATAACCTCTTAAGGAAAATCATACAACCTCGAACCTCATAGCGGATAATAACCCACTTGTTAAACCTCAATACGAGATCTAACTGCAATCTCCCATGATTGAAACTGATACGTGATCAGCTGCTCCTCTCGAGCCTACACTCGTCAACCAGGTGTAAGAATTTATTTTATCCCACTAGTGAACTGCTGAAGGTCCATCAATACATCCGTACCTTAAGGCTACACTACACTTTGAAAAGATAGTCAAGTGCCCTCATCCCACAATATCACAAGCAATCCCTTTTCCTTATAGAAAATCTCTCCAAGCGCATTCCGTAGACGCATAATACCTATCACATAGCTGCCTCGCCACTCTTCCATGACATTCACATAAGCAATTGGTGCTCAACAAATAACACGCTCTAAATAATGCATACGAATGAATAGAGAGAGATAAGAGATTAGACTTCAAGCTGAATCGAGGTTGCACAATAAGGAAAAAAAGAAGGTGGCATTTTCCTAGATGCGTTGTAGCCTCTCGAAGATAAGTATGGACGTCATCATACCGATCCGCAAGACTCTACTAGACACTTGTTCATCCCTCATAAAATCTATAAACCTAGAGATGTGATATCAACTTGTTACGATCTAAATCCTACCTAATTATGATGGAACCTAACCTAAACCCGCTAGGTAAACCAACCAACAATATTGTTATCCAACTAGAATAATTAACAATTAAAGAAGTTATAATATGGAAATTAATACATCTAATCTCAAGAACTGGTGATACAAGCTATGGGAAACTAAGATTTGGATCTTTCAATGTTGGACACAAGATATACGTCATTTATTTAAATATTCATAAATTACAATGCTAAACTGCCATAAACAAGGTGACACCTAATGGCTGGAACACTAAAGTTTTCAAATCTTACCCTCGGACTTCGCCGTCGCATAACTCTAAAATTTGCAAACAAGATGCAAAAGTATAGTATGAGTACAACTGACCCCATGTACTCAGTAAGTATTTTGACTAATCTCAGTAAAGTAGTGATGAGAGTTTTAAGTCAAAGATACTCACTAAGATAACCTGAATTGTTAATAAGCAATACAATATCAAGAGAAATAATATGATAGATAACAAGAATAAATAGGAGAGATAGTAAAATGATTAACTAGAAGAAACAACGATCATGTTTCTCAAATATCACAACAAAACCTTTCTTAACAACTCAAACCAAGCGGATGAAACGATATCCATGAAAATAACATAGTAAATCCTCAAATCCGCATAATAAGATGCATGTATTCAAGATATGAAATCAAATAGCATGACAAAGTACTTTGTGCATTTATCTCATCCTCACCAAATATAGAAACACCCTCGTGCAATACCACTCTTCCCTACTTAGCATATGTATAACAATACCAAGTAAGGTAGAAAGAATGTAGCAAACATCAACATACAAGGTAGAAAGTGTTTGACTCGAAAGATAACAAATACGTTGCAAGTGAATAAAATCAAAATAAATCAAGGGTAAATCGTAATCGAATATAATGAGACCTAGAAATGTGAAATATATATCTTATTGCTTTGGATAGATTGAATATTCAAGATAGGAAGAGATAAAGAGATAGAGAGAGAAAGAGAGAGAAAGCTTGTATTAGAAAAAGATCTGATCCCCTTTACAATATCGGGATCCTCCTTTATATAACAGGAGAACCCCCTCAAAATGATAAAATAATACAGAGATAGGTCATGTGCCTTCGAGGAGACGACGAGACCTGAGGGCATGTTTTCACTCCGACATTCTTAGGTCGTACCCTTGCTTTGACTATTGCTTAGTTATGGGTTATTGCTACCGTAATGGGCATAATTTGACCCCATACAGTTAGTCCATCCGTTCGTTGGTGACGTAACGAAGTGCGTCGCCGATGGACGGAACCATGAACCTTGTACTAGGAAAATTTTGACCATGTTTGGAGATGACGACGTGGAGGGGTGATCATTTGAATCTATTGATATATTGGCGCGCAATCCCTTCCCAAAATAACTTCACCATATGCAGGCGTCATCATTACGCGTGTTCCCAAGGAAGTACAAAAGGTGTTCTGATGCTTGGCTTCCCGCTCCTGTTTGGGCCTTGCCTCTTCGATTTCAACGCCACCCAACCATATAAATAGGGAAATGGTTTAACTTAATCTAGATTTAGATCATCTGTAAACGTTTTCCGACTATTTTAAGAAAATGCTTCCTTTTTACGAGAACTCACCGCTTCCCTGAAAATACACTTGTGGTTGTGTGGTACATCGCTCCTCAATCGGAAACCATGACAAAAACTAAACAAGATAATACTCTGGGGGCTCGTAATAATAAATCATCTGACATACCGCCTCCATCCGGTGGCAGTAAGGGAGAAAAGGGAGGGGGGATCTCACCCCTCTTACTATAGATAACGTACTCCCGAAACAACTCTTTATTAGGAGGGACTTCCAACGGGATTCTCCCGAACAACCTTGGGAGAAATCTGAGTTAACACAAACTGATTTAGATATTCTTTTGTGTTGTTCTTTATTTAAACATTGTTTGTCACCGTCGAGTTTGGCCAGCGCATCGGTGGTGATTGCTTTTGGCCCGTAGGATGTAATTTCAACTATTGTTTGAGTATTGTCCGTCGTTGTTGAGCGGGGTCGATGTTCACTGGCGATGGCCTTTGGCTCATAGGACGTAACTTCAACTGTCATTGAAGTGTTATATGTCGTCGTCGAGCGGAGTCGACGATCACTGGAGATGGCCTTTGGCCCATAGGACATAACTTCAACTGTCGTTGAAGTGTTATCCGTCGTCGTCGAGCGGGGTCGACGATCACTGGCGATGGCCTTTGGCCCATATGATGTAACTTCAACTGTTGTTAAAGTGTTATCCGTCATCGTCGAGCGGGGTCGACATTCACTGGCGATGGCCTTTGGCCCATAGGATGTAACTTCAACTGTCGTTGAAGTGTTATCCATCGTCGTCGAGCGGGGTCGATGTTCACTGGTGATGGCCTTTGGCCTATAGGATGTAACTTCAACTGTCGTTGAAGTGTTATCTGTCGTTGTTGAGCGGGGTCAACGTTCACTAGCAATGGCCTTTGGCCTATAGGGTGTAACTTCAACTGTCGTTCAAGTGTTATCAGTCATCGTCGAGCGGGGTCGACATTCGCTGGCGATGGCCTTTGGCCCATAGGATGTAACTTCAATTGTCATTCAAGTGTTATCAGTCGTCGTCGAGCGAGGTCAACGTTCGCTGGCAATGGCCTTTGGCCTATATGATGTAACTTCAACTGTCGTTGAAGTGTTATCTGTCGTCATAGAGCGGGGTCGACGTTCAGTGGCGATGGCCTTTGGCCCATAGGGTGTAAATTCAACTGTCGTTGAAGTGTTGTCTGTCGTCGTCGAGCGGGGTAGACATTCAATGGTGATGGCCTTTGGCTCATAAGACGTAACTTCAACTGTCATTGAAGTGTTATCCGTCGTCGTCGTGCGGGGTCGAAGATCACTGGCGATGGCCTTTGGCCCATAGGACGTAACTTCAACTGTCGTTGAAGTGTTATCCGTTGTCGTCGAGCGGGGTAGACGATCACTGGCGATGGACTTTGGCCCATAGGATGTAACTTTAATTGTCATTGAAGTGTTATCCGTCGTCGTCGAGCGGGGTCGACGTTCACTGGCGATGGCCTTTGGCCCATAGGATCTAACTTCAATTGTCGTTGAACTGTTATCCGTCATCGTCGAGCGGGGTCGACATTCGCTGGCTGGCCTTTGGCCCATAGGATGTAACTTTAATTGTCGTTGAAGTGTTATCCGTCATCGTCGAGCGGGGTCGATGTTCACTGGCGATGGCCTTTGGCCTATAGGCTGTAACTTCAACTGTCGTTGAATTGTTATCCGTCGTCATCGAGCGAGGTAGACGTTCACTGGAGATGGTGTTTGGCCCATAGGATGTAACTTCAACTGTCGTTGAAGTGTTATCCGTCATCGTCGAGCGGGGTCGACGTTCACTGGTGATGGCTTTTGGCCCATAGAGTGTAACTTCAACTGTCATTGAAGTGTTGTCTGTCGTCGTCGAGCGGGGTCGACGATCACTGGTGATGGCCTTTGGCCCATAGGATGTAACTTCAACTGTCGTTGAAGTGTTATCTGTCATCATCGAACGGGGTCGACGATCACTGGCGATGGCCATAGCCGCTACATAGTGGAGAAGGTGGCCTTAGCCGCTTACATAACGGAGAAGGTGGCCTTAGCTGCTTAAATAATGGAGAAGGTGGCCTTAGCCGCTTACATGATGGAGACGGTGTCCTTAGCCGCTTACATAATGGAGAAGGTGGCCTTAGCCGCTTACATAATGGAGAAGGTGGCCTTAGGTGCTTACATAATGGAGAATGTGGCCTTGACCTTAGCCGCTTACATAATGGAGAAGGTGGCCTTAGCCGCTTACATAATGGAGAAGGTGGCCTTAGCCGCTTAAATAATGGAGAAGGTGGCCTTAGCCGCTTACATGATGGGGACGGTGGCCTTAGCCGCTTACATAATGGAGAAGGTGGCCTTAGCCGCTTACACAATGGAGAAGGTGGCCTTATCCGCTTACATAATAGAGAAGGTGGCCTTAGCCGCTTACATAATAGAGAAGGTGGCCTTAGCCGCTTACATAATGGAGAAGGTGGCCTTAGCCGCTTACATAATGGAGAAGGTGGCCTTAGCCGCTTACATAATGGAGAAGGTGGCCTTAGCCGCTTACATGATGGAGATGGTGGCCTTAGCCGCTTACATAATGGAGAAGGTTCAGCTAGTCTAGTCCCTTTATTATATCGGCCTGGATAACGAGTCGAATGGCCGGTATGATAAACCTGTCTCCATACGCCCCTAGGTGTCCTCTTCGCCACCTCGTTAAAAACCTCTCTGAGAAAACCCAATTGGGACAAAACTCGGGTAAGGGAAAAAGAGTACGACTCGGGAGACGCCCTTCAAAAATGGAAGTACTTGAGGTGGGCGACATTCCAGTTGTTTTGGAGTGTTTTTCCTTCCATTGTTTCCAACTGGAATGCTCCTTTGCCTGCATCTGCTGTGATTTTATATGGCCCGCTCCAATTGGTGCCCAGTTTCCCTTCGCTCGGGTCTTTTGACACCAAAGTTTTGGCTTTGAGGACGTAGTCGCCCACTTTGAGTGGTCGTATTTTGGTTTTTTTGTTGTAATACCTTTCGACCTATTGCTTTTGAGTAGTCATTCTTATGTGGGCCATATCCCTTTGTTTTTTGGCCTCGTCGAGGTCTTGAAGCCTATCCATGTCGTTGTCTGCTTTGCTGGTATGTGAATATCTCAGGCTTGGTTCTCTAATTTTGACTGATATAACCGCTTCGGTTCCGTAACAGCGAGTACGGTGTTTCTCCTGTGCTAGATTTGGGCATTGTCCGGTATGCCCATAGTGGTAGTAATTCGGGCCAGAGCCCTTTGGCTTCTTCGAGTTTATTCTTCAGTATGTTCAATATTATTTTGTTGGAAGATTCTGCTTGGCCGTTGGCAGCGGGGTGATATGGCGTGGAGAGTATCCGTTTGATGTCCCATTTGTCAAAGAACTCCGTTATCTTTTTGCCGATGAATTGGCGGCCGTTGTCGCAGCTGATTTCTTTGGGAATGCCAAAACGGCATATGATGTTTTTCCATATGAAGGCGATGAATTCATGTTCGCATATTTGGGTGTACGCACCTGCTTCCACCCACTTGGAGAAATAGTCAGTCAAAACTAACAGAAACCGTACCTTTTCTCGCCCTGCTGGTAGGGGACCGATTATGTCCATTCCCTATTTGATGAAGGGCCAAGGTGATGTCACTGAGTGTAGGGGCTCTACCGGTTGATGTATCATGGGAGCATACTTTTGGCACTATTCGCACCTGCGAACATACTCTGCTACCTCCTTTTTCATTGTGGGCCAGTAGTACCCGACTCGGATGATGCAACGGATGAGAGCGCGATTGCCGGTATGTGCGCCACAGTGGCCCTCGTGTACCTCTTCGAGTACTTGCCTTGTTTGGTGCGTCCCCAAGCACTTAGCGAGGGGTCCGCCAAATGTTCTTTTGTAGAGATCGTGATTTATTAGGCTGTATCGGGAGACTTGTACGCGGAGCTTTTTGGCTGTTTTTTTGTTGAGTGGGAGTGTCCCATCCTGCAGATAGGAGATAAACTGGTTGCATCAGTCCCAAGTTAGGTTTAAAGAGAGTACCTCAGTGTGATCTATGGCTGAATGGAGGAGGGTGACTATATTTTCCTTGTCGATGTTTTTGGTGGCTGCGACCAATTTTGCTAGGTCGTCTGCTTCGACGTTCTGTGCCCTAGGGATTTGTTCCAGGCGACATTCGTCGAACTCAGGCATTAACTTGTGAATTTCAGATTGATATTTCTGTAGTCTCTGTTCCTTGATCTGGTAAGTCCGGTGACCTGGTTCACCACGAGTTGGGAATCTCAATAGAGGATGAGTCGTCGAGCTCCGTACTTGATGGCTAGCCTCATATCTGCAATCACAACCTCGTACTCGGTCTCGTTGTTAGTCATCTCGTGGCATCGTATGGACTGACGAATTATTTTGCCCGTGTGGACCTCAAGTACGAGTCCTAGTCCCGATCCTGAGGTGTTGGCAACGCCATCAGTGTAGAGGGTCCAGAGGTCGGCACTAGGAGTGGAACGAATGGCCTCTAGTTCCGCTTCCGGCAGAATCTCTGTACTGAAATCTGCGACAAAATCTGCAAGTACCTGCGACTTGATGGCGTTTCTTGGGTGATAGGATATGTCGTGCTCGCTGAGCTCTATGGCCCATCTGGCGAGCCTACCCGACAACTCGGGCTTGTGTAGGATGCTTCTTAGGGGGAAGGTCGTTATAACCTTTATGGGGTGACACTGAAAGTAGGGTCTTAGCTTTTGTGAAGCTACGACCAGTGCCAAGGCCAACTTCTCGAGGCGTGGATACCGTATTTCGGCGTCCACTAGGGTTTTACTGATATAGTATATAGGAGACTGCGTACCTTTATTTTTACGGACCAGGACTGCGCTGGCAGCGACTTTGGATACTGCCAAGTATACAAGCAAGGGTTCGCCAGGGTTTGCTTTAACTAGCAATGGTGGCGAAGACAGGCATTCTTTTAACTTTTTCAAGGCCTCGGCACATTCCTCGTTCCATTGTAGTCCGTGATCTTTTCTCAATATGTTAAAAAAATTATGACACCTGTCGGAGGATCGCGAGATGAACCTGGATAGGGCGGCTATTCGCCCTATCAGCTTTTGTACCTATTTTTTGCTGTTCAAGGTCTCAGGTATTGTGTCTATTGCCTTGATCTGGTCCGGGTTAACTTCTATACCTCGTTGTGGTACGAGGAAGCCCAAGAATTTCCCTGATGCTACGCCGAAGGCGCATTTTTCTAGGTTTAATTTCATCCCATACTGTCGTAATATCTCAAAGGCTTCTTTCAGATGGTTGAGGTGGTCTTCTTTGTTTGCCGACTTCACCAACATATCATCGATGTAGACCTCCATGGTCTTGCCAAGTTGTTCCTTGAACATTCTGGTAACCAGTCTCTGATATATCGCCCCTGCGTTTTTGAGTCTGAAGGGCATCACCTTGTAGCAATATGTCCCTTGGTGGTTGATGAAAGTTGTCCTTTCTTGGTCCTCCTCGGCCATCATGATTTGGTTGTAGCCGGAGTAAGCATCTAAGAAGCTTAGCAGCTCATGTCCTGCTATGGCGTCGATCAACTGGTCGATGTGAGGTAATGGGAACGAGTCCTTTGGGCATGCCTTGTTAAGGTCGGTGAAATCTATGCACATCCTCCATTTCCCGTTTTTCATTTTGACCATGATGACATTGGCGACCCATTGGGGATATTTTGATTCCCTTATGGACCCGTTGGCCAGTAGCTTATCTACCTCTTCCCTGACGGCCTCGTTGATTGCGGCGTTGAACTTTCTTCTAACTTGCCGTACGGGTGGATATAGTGGGTCGACGTTCAGCTTATGGGTGGCAATATCTCTTGGTATCCCCGGCATATCTGAATGAGAAAAAGCAAATAGATCCGTGTGGTTAGTTATAAATTTATGGTACTTACTTGGGTCGCATAGGCTGCGTCCGATGTAGGCTTTCTTTGTGGTGTCGGTGCTGTCCAGTAGTACTGGGTTGAGATCCTCGACCGTTGCTTTGCAGGATTCTACGATGTCCATATCTTTGATGGCTTCCATTGTCGGGCCGACCTTAGTCTCCGACATGGCTGATTGCTATGCTTCCGCACTTGCTCCTTTCAACTGTTTGGTGTGTGAACAGTCTTGAGCAATTCGGTAGCATTCTTGAGTGGTGTGCGGCTCGCCCCGAATGCTAAATACTCCCCAAGGGGTAGGGAACTTGATGACTTGGTAGAAGCTTGAGGGGACTGCTCGCATGGCGTGTATCCATGGGCATCCTATGATGGCGTTGTAGGCTATTTCTCGGTTCATGACGTGGAAAGTGGTTTCCAGTGTAACTCATCTTGCTAAAATTGGCAATGATACTTCCCCCGAGGTTCGTTCCACTGCATTGTTAAAACCTGTTAGTGTTATGCAATGCGGTATTATCATATCTTCAAGCCTCATTTGTGCGAGGACTCTTGGATGGATAATACAGACGCCGCTTCCATCATCAACCATGATTCTCTTAACATCAGTGTCAGCAATACATAAAGTTATGACCAAAGCATCATAATGAGGAAAAGACAAACCGTTGGCATCAGACTTATCGAAGGTGATACTCTCTTCGAAGTCGTCATACCGTTCGTGGGTGATTGTTCGTTTAAGTTTGTGCGAGGTGGTGAACTTTACATGGTTGATTGCTGAATCGTCGCCTCCTACGACGATCATGTTGATGGTGCGTGCTGGCGAAGGTGGCTTTGGCGGCCCTTGAGGTTGTTCCCGCCCTCGTGCGAAGTTGATCTTTCCCTTATCGCTGAGCAGCTCCCTTAAGTATCCTTGGTTCAGCATTCT
Organism: Nicotiana glauca; assembly: GCA_026770625.1. Classification (NCBI taxonomy): domain Eukaryota; kingdom Viridiplantae; phylum Streptophyta; class Magnoliopsida; order Solanales; family Solanaceae; genus Nicotiana; species Nicotiana glauca. The sequence continues at coordinate 35,739 of MU757375.1, read as the reverse complement.
GACTACCTCCTGTCGTAGCCCTATGCAATCTTCGGTTTTGTGCCCTCGTTCTTGGTGGAACTCGCACTGGACGTTTGACTTCCTCCTGGCGGGGTCTGATTTCATTTTCTGCGGCCATTGTACCTTTGTGCCCAGCTTCTCCAGTACGTACACTATTTCTGAGGGAGACATGCAAAAGTTATGGGCAGATAATAAATGGGGCATACCTCTTTCATTACGGAGTGGGGCGACATGTTGCTGCAGTGCTTCTGTGTGTCTTGGTAGTGGTGGATGCGAGGATCTGATGTAAGGTTGATGCCTTTCTTTGTTGAAGCTTGAGGGCTGTTCCCGCTGGCTCTCACTGCGTCAATCCCTCCTTGCTTCTGACTGTATCGTCGTGAGCTGCTAGGTTGGTCCGTTGAGGTCATCCTCATCTGCTCGTACCTCGGCACAGTAGGCATTGTGGATCTCCTCCTATGTGGTGGGAGGATACTTCATGAGTCGGCTTAGTAGCTTTTTGGTTGCTCTCGAACCATCTCTGCTCAGCCCGTTTTGGAAAGCTGCAACCGTCATGCCTTCCGATACGTTTGGTAGGCTCATCCTTATTCTGTTGAATCTGGGCAAGAAGTCCCTGAGTCCCTCACCTGCTGTTTTTCTGACGGCGAAGATATCGCTGACCCTGGCCTCTGCTTTCTTGACTCCTGCATGGGCGGTGGTGAACTTATCCGCCATTTCTTCGAATGTTGATATCGTTCTGGCTGGCAACTGCGAGTACCATATTAATGCCCTCCCCCCTTCAACGTTTCTCCGAACTTTTTCAGCAGTACGGATGGTACTTGTTCCTTTGACAGATCGTTACCCTTCACAGTGGTCACATAGTGGATCAGGTGGTCTTCGGGGTTTGTCGTCCCGTCATATATCCTTAAGTAAGGTGGCATCTTGAAGGTTTTTGGGATTGGGTGAGGGGCAACCTCTTCGCTATATGGCTGTTTGACGAATCTTCCCACGTCGCGCTTCGGTAGTAACTTAGGAGCGCCGGGAATTTTGTCTACTCTTTCCTGATGCTCTTTCATTTGATCCTGAAGTGCCTTGTTTTCATTCTCCATTTCCTCCATTTTTTTAAGAATGGCTGCAAGTGTGCCATCGCTGGTCTGGTCTTTGTTTGTACGTACATTATCAGGTTCACTGGTGGTAGTGATGTCTGTCGTCGACGGGTTCTTAATATTGCTTTGGGGCGATTTTTCGAGCAAGCTGCCTAGGGTGTTCATCAGCCACTCTTCCAGTAGTTTCTTGACCACCGGGGGTGGTGTTTCTTTGACTACAGACTTGGAAGCTCCCTTTTCGTACAAGATCATCAGATCTTCAGATGGAGAGGGTGAGATTTCTCCCTCCCGTGTGCTACCAGGTGTTGTGCTCAAGATATTTTCTCTACCGGCCTCGTTGAGGGGGCCTATAAGGTTGGTTGTGACGCCTGCTATTGCTTTCATTCTTGCGTCATTTTCTGCCATTTTTCGATTTCAGTAGGGTGTGAAGGATAGTGGTTTGTTTTTGATATTCTGGGTGCAAACTATGATTTCGATTGCCGAAATCCCCACAGACGGCGCCAAATTGTTTGACTCAAAAGATAACAAATACTTTGCAAGTGAATACAATCAAAATAAATCAAGGGTAAATCGTAATCGAAGATAATGAGACCTAGAAATGTGAAATATATATCTTATTGCTTTAGATAGATTGAATATTCAAGATAGGAAGAGATAGAGAGATAGAGAGAGAAAGAGAGAGAAAGCTTGTATTAGAAAAAGATCCGATCCCCTTTACAACATTGAGATCCTCCTTTATATAACAGGAAAACCCCCTCGAAATGATAAAATAATACAGAGATAGGTCATGTGCCTTCGAGGAGACGATGAGACCTGAGGGCACACTCCGACATTCTTAGGTCGTACCCTCGCTTCGACTATTGCTTAGTCGTGGGTCGTTGCTACCATAATGGGCAGAATTTGACCCTATACAGAAAGCATTTAGATATCAGTAACAACAAAGTAGAATGCATAAATGAAGTAATAATAAGCAACAAGGTATGAGGCGTCGATTTAACAACGACATGAGGTGGAAGCTAAGCTGTAACGACCCGAACTTTCGATATTATATAGCACTCTGTTAGGTAGTTCGAGATTTTGAGTAGGTTCACTTGATGTATTACGACTTTCAAGTATGGTTGGGTGTGATTTTTGAGAAGTTCGGAGTTGAATTGGAAGAATAATTCTCAATTCAGAAGCCTTAAGTTGGAAGGATTGACCAAGGTTTAAATTTTGAGTAAACGACCTCGGAATCGGGATTTGATGGTTTCAATAGGTTCATATGCAATTTTGAACTTCAGCGTGTGTTTAGATTTGGATTTAGAAATTCCTAGAAGATTTTGGCACTATTTATCGAAAATTGGCAAGTTGAAGAGTTGGAAAGTTTATAAATTTCAGTAGGAACTGACTTTGGCGTTATCGAGCTTTGATGGATGTTCGGGACTTATATTGGAGAAGATTATTAATAAGAGCTTTCTTTCCTTTCTCTTTAAAAAGACTTGAAAGTAAAGGCTTGAAATTGATGATCTTTATTGAGTCTTCAATGACCTTTAAATACAAAAAGCAAATAACTAACTCCCTAAGCTGACTCCTCTGATGGAGGACAACATAACAACTTTAACAAAACTAACTCCCCTAAATAGGAGACTTATTGTAATCTAAAACTAGCAACTAAGTAGGAACTAAATCCTAACAACTCAACTAAATAAGAGGTAAAAGAGTAACTGCTACTGCTGCATATGTGCTAATATACCCCCCTCAAGGTAGGCGGTGTGTAACAACGCCTAGCTTGAATAAGTTACTGTCAAAGGATGCCTTGGACAGTGCTTTAGTGAGAGTATCCGCGAGCTGATCTGCTGAATAAATGTGGACAATCTGAACTTGTCTTTGCTGCACTTACTTGCGAACAAAGTGAAAGTCCACAGCAATGTGTTTCATGAGGCTGTGGAACATATAATTTTCACACAAATATGTTGCACCAACATTATCACAGTAAATGGTTGGTGCGTGCAGAATAGGAATGTATAATTCTTTCAACAAGTTCGTTACCCAATTAATTTCAGCAAGTGCACTAGCGACTGCACGATATTCAGCCTCAGTTGATGGGCGAGCAACAGTGTTTTGTTTCTTGGATGACCAGCACACAGGATTTGATCCAAAAAATAGTACATAACCTATAGTGGAGGTTCGATCATTCACATCTCCAGCCCAATCCGCATCAGTGTACATGTGAAGCTTGAAATCATTGCGTCTGAGTATGCGGAGACCAAACTGAATCGTTCCTTGGAGATACCTAAGCACGCGTTTGAGTGCTTTCCAATGTGTTTCAGATGGACAGTGCATGAAGTGGGACAGTTTGTTAACAGAAAAACTTATGTCTGTACGGGTGAATGACAAGTACTGTAGCTTACCCACAACTTTTCTGTAAAGAGTAGCATCAGTTGGTTTTGCACCATCATTGAGCTTAAGTATTTCTGTCGAACTCATTGGAGTTTTTGCCGGCTTGCGGTCTCTCATGTTTTCCTCCGTCAGAATATCACTGATATAATTAGATTGTGACAGAATGATTCCATCATCACCACAGAGCACCTAGACACCAACTGTAGATTTCCAAGATCTTTAATCGAAAAACGTTCAGCAAGTGAGTAAATAACCTCATCAATAATACGCTTGTGACTCCCTGTGATGATAATATCATCTACATACACGAGCAAATACACCACACTGTAAGAATGTTGAAAAATAAAAAGGGAGGCATCCGACTCAGACTTTACAAATCCCAAGTAAAGAAGATGAGCCTTGAGTTCGTTGTACCAAGCTCGAGGAGCTTGCTTGAGTCCATATATTGATTTTTTTAGACGGCAAATATGAGAGGGAAACTGATCGTCTTCAAAGCCTGGAGGTTGAACCATATAGACCTCTTCCTCTAGATGTCCTTGTAGGAATGCATTATTGACATCAAGCTGCCTGAGTGGCCAATTCTGTTGAACTGCCATTGAGAGCACCAATCGAACTGTAGTTTGTTTCACAACCGGACTAAATGTAGCATGATAGTCAACTCCTGGCCTTTGGGTAAATCCTTTTTCAACGAGGCGCACCTTGTAGCGATCAATTGTTCCATTAGCTTTTCTCTTTATCCTGTATAACCACTTGCAAGACATAATATTTTTACTGGGGTCATTTGGTACCAAATCCCAAGTTTGGTTTTTCATCAATGCATCAAATTCAGTTTTCATTGCTCTCTGCCACTCGGGGAATTTGTTAGCTTGACGGAAAGTGGATGGGGTGATTGTGGGTGACAAATACGCCATGTAGTCACAAATTTTTTTTGGTTTCTGAATGTTGTTTTGTGAACAAGTGACAACACGATTTTGAGATTGGGTAGGAGGTATGTTGGTTGGCATGACTGGAGTGGGTAAGGGAGCAGGTTGTGTGGTTGTTGGAAGTGAGATAGATGTGTTGGTGATATTTGGGTTATGTAATTGCATTGCACTGTTTTTGCGGCTGTAAACTATTGGAAAAGAAGGATGCTTTGTAATTTTGCTTGATGGTTGTTGGGTATTTATTGGTGATGAAGAGGGTATTGTTGATAAGTTTGGAAGAGACTCTGTATGACGAGAGTCATTTGAATTCCTAGGGATAACTGTTGGGGTTGGTAGAGGGGATAAGAGTGGATATCATGAAGAGGGGGAGGGGTAGGCAAGGTTGGAGGAAGAGATATACCTGGATTTGCAGATTCTGTTGAAGCGCAGCCAGAGGAGATGGTCTCAGTTGTACGTAAGATGGACTCTGCATTGGGTAAAATCACTGGGGAGGGTAAATCTATGTTAACTGAAGGAGAGAAAATAGGAGATGAAGTTGAGTTTGTTTGGGTTGGTTTTTCCCACGCAAGTATTTTAAAATTTGAGGAAATTTTTGAAAATATATTCTGGAAAGGAAAAATATCTTCAAAATTTTTTACATCACGAGACAGGTATATTTTTGAGGCTTTCGGATCAAAACATTGATGACAATGATAATTTGATGAAAAACCCAAATAAACACACGGGGTCGACCTCGACTCTAATTTATTTTTTGTGTATGGTTTTAGCCACGGATAACATAAACACCCAAAAATTTTCAAAGAGTGATAATCAGGTATTTTTCCAAATAACATTTGAAAGGGTGATTGATTTTTTAAAAGTGAGGTAGGCAAGAGATTTATTAGATAAATAGCATATTGACAAGCAAACGACCAAAGAGACTTCGGAAGCGAAGCTTCATGAAGTAATATTCTTGCAGTTTCAATAATATGTTTCAATAATATGTCTATGACGTCGTTCTGCAAGAGCAACTCTTTGAGGTGTGTATGGAGGAGCTAAAAGATGTTCAATACCTTGAGATCTTAAGTATGGATCAAGGCTTTTATATTCTCCACCACCATCTGTATAGATTGACAGAACTTTTGTATTAAAACGACGTTCCATTAACGCTTGGAAATCTTTGAAAAGTTCTTTAACCTCACTTTTATTTTTCAATGGATAAAGCCAAGTGTATTTTGTATATTGATCAACAAAAATGCAGTAATATAACTTTTTATCAATGGATAAAACCGGTGATGGACCCCATAAATTATTGAATATTGTTTGAAATGGTTTTATGCTTGGTAGCGTAAGTTGCTGAAAAGGATGGCGATGAGCTTTGTTTGATGAGCAAGAATTACAAACTTAAATTTTTTCTCGCAAGCAGGGTAGCGAGAATTTATTTAAAACAAAATTTAAAACTCTTGCGTGCGGATGACCCAATCGACGATGCCAAGTGATAATAGAGGAGTTGGGGGAGGCCACATGTGCTCTTGGTGAAGATGAATTTGGCCACTCATACAGACCATCTCTACTCCGACCGTGTATCAATGGAGTCTGCGTTTTCAAGTCCTTCACACAAAAATGAAAAGGGAAAAATTCAACAGAAGTTAGATTATCTTGACAGAATTTTGAAACTGAAACCAAGTTTTGTTTAATACTAGGAGCACAAAGAGTATTAGAGAGTTTGAAAGCATTATTTGATGCATGTATTTGAGTTAAACCAGTGTGAGTTATGGGTATCTTGTTACCATCACCCATAGAAACTTGCTCCATGCCATTGTATGCTTGCAAGTTGTGCGATTCAGCAGTGATGTGATGAGATGCACCGGAGTCGAGAATCCAAGGATTTGGTGCTATTTGCATGGCTGAAATGTAGTTGGCCTTGGCCTCATAATGATTATGAGATTGGGACCTACATACACTTGAAATGTGTCCTACTTTGTTGCATAATTGGCATCTAACACGTCCAGAGTTGGTAGTTTTTGAAGAGCGTGACTGCTGGTTGGTAGGAGCAGATCGATTGTTATATCGCCACTGCTGGTTGTTGCTGCTGTTGTTGTTAGCGGTGCGCCTATTGTTCCGGTTGGTGGTAGGAGCAGGCTTATTTTGTGAAGCATAAGCTGCAGTGATTGAGCTAGCAGGTTTCTTTGACTCTTCATGCCTCAAGAAAAGTTCATGATCAAGGAGCTTTTCATAGAGTTCTTCATAGGAAATTGTAGACTCACGAGCCCGAATAGCCGCTGAAATTTCACGAAACTCTGGACCCAGACCGCTAAGAATCTTAACGATGAGTTCAGAGTTCGTGACCGGGGCACCAGCAGTCGAGAGTTCATCAGAAAGAGAGCGAATATTTTGTAGATATTCAGTGACTGGTTGGGAATCTTTATTGAGTCTCGCAAGATGATCACGAAAACTAAAGATTCTAGTTTGCGACTTGTTTGCATAGGCAGTGTGTAATGCATCCCATCCTTTCTTCGCAGTCTCAGTAGTTGCAACAGTAGTGGCAATTGTTGGATCAACAGATGCCATGAGTGCATTTTGAATTAGTTGATCTTGGCAGAACCAAAGAGCATATGTTGGGTTGTCACTATTGACTGTGCCTGTTGTGTTAGTGCTGGATGGAGCAGGAGTAGACCCATCTAGATGACCAAAGAGATCATGGCCGTGCATGAGCATGGAAAATTGTGCCTTCCATGTCGCAAAATTATGACTTCCAGTTAGTTTAATTGGAAGTTGGGATGCAGGATTGAACTGGACAATAGTCGTGGTGGTGTTATTATCAGCATTGACTACGCTGGTGGTGTTGACCATTTGTGGAGGGTGGGAGGGAAAAAGAAAATAAGGATCTTACTCAGTTAGAGTGTTATTTAGGCTCCTGATACCATAAAAAGACTTGAAAGTAAAGGCTTGAAACTGATGATCTTTATTGAGTCTTCAATGACCTTTAAATACAAGAAGCAAATAACTAACTCCCTAAGCTGACTCCTCTGGTGGAGGAGAACATAACAACTTTAACAAAACTAACTCCCCTAAATAGGAGACTTATTGTAATCTAAAACTAGCAACTAAGTAGGAACTAAATCCTAACAACTCAACTAAATAAGAGGTAAAAGAGTAACTGCTACTGCTGCATATGTGCTAATACTCTTTACATTCATTTTTTAATTATTAAAGTTTATCATTATTTCAATTGCTAATTCATTTTTGACTGAAATTGAATTGAATCGATTGCTAGTGATCTTACTTTATAAATTTAACTGATTTAGCTTATTAGGCAAATTCTATGTTAAACAACAACAGTATCGTATAGTACGGTTTAATATGTTCAAACAAGTCAAATTACCATTTAATATGATTAATATTCTTTACTAGTGTTCACGCATCGTGGGTTCTAATATTAATTATGCATAAAAGAAAAACACCTAAAGCCTGTTTGGAAGAACGAAGAAAATGAAATTGCTAATTTTCGTAAGTATAACTGTATACTGGTGCTAAATTATTTAGGACTGCTTTATAGCTTTTCGAGCCGCAGATCAATATCCAAAATCCTTTTATTTGCCTTCTTTTACTTTACGGCTTCCTTTTAACTCCACTAAGAGCAGTTCTCTCTGTCCTTTTTCTTCTTTTCTTTTCCGTTTGCATCACTTTTATAGTACTTTTTTAATAGTTGTGGTGCCAATATTAATTCTAAAGGGTATATATATATCGATTATTTTCACCAACAGAAGTATTAAATAACTCTATTTATTAAGACTTGAACAAATAAAAAAAAATTTAAAAATCATGTTATTATGTGAAATTTATTGGCAACTCTCTCTATTTTAAGTTGGTGAATACGTATGTAAATAGTAAATGATGTATTCTCATAATTTTTTTGTGTACTTGGCATATATACTTTTGACCGATACAAAAAAAGGATGAATAATGTTCATACATGGAAGCAGGACACAAATATCGAGTGTTAAAACATAGTAAATCAAAAGCAAAAAATAAAAGTAACGCTTTTCTTTAAACAAAGAGATAAATAAGAATTGGAGCAATGCCAACTTAGAATATAGTAACGTATGCGCGTCTGAATAAAGTAACGCCTAGTACTGCAATTTCTGTAAGTTGGAAATTTCGAATCCATGTCTTTTTATTATTATTATCAGAAAAGCGTGGTCCTCTAAGTATGTATCAGATCAAGTCTTTCCTTGATTTTAATATTAGAATTAAGCAAAGCATGCACGCACCTTCCAAATATTTTACTCCTAAATTAGTTAGATGATTTTATGAATTATCTATATCTGCTTCACTTGACTCTACTAATGTTTAAAAGAATGATACTAAGTAGATTATAGTTTTGATAATGATGAATAGGATGATAATATAAACATTGGAAAGGTAGAGACAAAGGAATAAAAAGCAAAAGGGCAAAAGGTATTTTGTGTTGCAGTGAAACACTTCACATGGCCACCCATTTCTGTATTCTTTAGCTTTTTCTCTTTGCATTATTTATGTATCATACTTTCCCTTTTAGGTCTTCTTCTTGTTGCTTGTATTGGGATTTGACTGCAGGATCAGATGGTGCTGCTGCTCTAAAATCTAAAGTGAAGCTCAAACAAGAATGGTGTCTCCTTACAACTCATTTACCACTCGGTAATCTCCATCTTCTGGGCTACACATAACTGTTGATCATGAATTCATTATTCGGTTACAGTATCAAAGACCCTTTTTTTACTGCGAATTATGAGTTGGCCATGGTTTTTCATCATCATATTCCCAATGACATGTTTGATGAATGTACATTTTCAATGAATTTAGTCTTTCAGCTTGATTTGAGCTACCCTACCTCATCCAACAGCCCATCTTGGCTGCCCTACTTGATGATTCATGCTATGGCTATATTGTTTCCTCACTCCAATTATTATTTTTTCAGTATTCGTTGCTCCTTACCAACATTATCCTTATAGGGATTACTTAACATTATCCTTTCCAAATTCCCTCCAATGAACAGTTACAGGAAGGCCTTGTTAGAGTAACTCTTTCTTCTCACCTTTGAAGGGTAGCCTTGGCATAATCGGTAAAGTTACCAGGATGTCACGGCTTCGAGCCTCTTGCAGAAATGCAGGGTAAGACTGCATATGATAGACCCGTATGGTCCGGCCCTTCCCCGGACCCCGCGCATAGCAAGAGCTTAGTTCACCGGCCTTTTTTTCTTCTAACATTTGTATGCTTTCTTTGCGTATGCCATTGTCTCTTTAGTATGCTGTTTCACATAATTTGTCAAAGTGCTACTGCCGTGAACTTGAATATTGGTGTCCTCTCTTATCATCTTCTTCGTTTTCATCGATAAACTTGATCTGTCATTAGGAGGAAATGCATCAGTATACCCCCCAAGACTTCCTAATTCATCTGTTATTTCATGAATAATTAATAAAATACCATAAAACCGTTAATACTTTATATGACATGGTAAATTTATCATGGCAAATCAATACTTTGTTATAAATCAACTTATTCATGATGATATTGATCAGCACTATATTCTCTGAAGTTGCTGGGGATATTACAATTGCTGCAAATGGAGAGTCTTTCCTACTGCATAAGGTACTTTCCTGTTTTCACTTTCTCCAGTCTTTCTTTCATAAACTTTGTGCCGTCGGATAATTTATGAAGATTTGAACTTCAATATATATAAATTATCAGGATATAACATGTAGCTAAAGGTTCAAGACCAATATGCATAGTGGGAGTCTGGGTGAGGGTGGGGTTTTGTTTAAAGATACTTGTTTGTTTCCTCTTGGTTACTAACTAGATAGATTGAGATTGTGATGGTGGTAAAATTTGAAATTCAGAAAAAAAAAAAAGCAACAATTGTTGTAGTGATGGTATACGTAATGTAAGCTAACTTTAAGATCACAATTCTGCAACACATTGTGGTTTGCAAAGAACTCCAACTGGGCATGTAATGCAGCTAAATATAATTATGTAACTACAAGCAAGCCCCTTCTTGTTGTCTTTAGACCAACTTTATCATGCCTCTACAAGGGCACTACTAGATGAGATGACGCATCTTATACATTGAAAGGTTTACTTCAAGCACCCAGTGGTAATTCACAGTGAAGTCTGTCATATTAAGGACGCTTTTGCAAATGATTGAAATGGTCATTTTTTTTAGGAGTAGCATTGCGACAAATGCTTTCCAGAAATCAATTTTATGATTATAACATGTGAATCTTAGCCTTGTCTGGGCGTTTCATCGTGAACTATTTGATAATTAACTTATCGCTTCCTTATTCGACATTATACTTCATTCTTGAAGTTGATTAATTATTTGATGTTTACAATAGTTTCCCCTGGTATCTTTGAGTGGAAAGATCCGGAAGATGGTGGCGGATGCCAACGATCCAAATCTCTCAGAATTGGATTTGAATCACGTACCAGGAGGACCTGAAACATTTGAACTGGCTGCAAAGTTTTGTTATGGCATGAACTTTGAGATCACAACCACAAACGTAGCACGTTTGCGCTGTGTGGCAGAATACTTGGAAATGACAGAAGATTATCGTGAAGAGAATCTCATTGCAAGAACAGAAGCTTTCCTTGATGAAGTTGTCTCTCCAAGTCTTGAAAAATCCGTGCAAGTACTTTCTTCCTGTGACGCCCTTCTTCCTACTGCAGAGGAGGTTGGTATTCCAGATAAATGCATTGATGCCATTGCCAGGAATGCTTGTCAGGAGCAACTTGTATCCAGTCTAGCTCGTTTAGATTGTGATAGTGGATCTTTGGAACTTAAGGACAGGTGTCTTGAATGGTGGGTCGAAGATCTTTCTGTTCTGAGTATTGATTTTTATCGCAGAGTTATCATGGCAATGGGACATGTTGGGGTACACATAGACAGCATTATTGCGTCCTTGATGCATTATGCCCAGGTCTCTCTAAAGGGTATTGGGAAACCGCAAATTTGGAATCCAGCCAGATCGTATCCTTGTAAGGGAGAAAAGGGGCAGAGAACAATAATAGGAACTCTTGTTAGTCTATTGCCTCCAGAAAAGAGTTCATCTGTTCCGCTGAATTTTCTTTTTGGGATGTTGAGAATAGGTATCATGGTGGATGCCACGCTAGCGTGCAGGCTTGAAATTGAGAGGAGGATTGCCTTCCGGCTGGAAATGGTCTTACTTGATGATTTGCTTATACCATCTGTCCAGACTACAGGTGATTCTTTGTTTGATGTTGACACTGTCAAGCGGATATTGATACATTTCCTCCAAAGGATTGACCAGGAAGAAAATGAAGATTGTGGATATGAATCAGAAGGTATTGATTCTCCAAGCCATGGCGCTCTATTGAAAGTTGGACGGCTGATAGACACATATCTTGCTGAAATAGCTCCTGATCCGTATTTGAGTCTCGACAAATTCACTGCTATGATATCAGTGTTGCCTGATTATGCTCGTGTAATTGATGACGGACTTTACAGAGCTATTGATGTTTATTTGAAGGTGAATTTTCATGTTTTTAGTTATAGACCGGTATATTGTTCTAGCAATCCTTGCTAATGATAACATGTTCTTTATATTGGTGGTCTGAATATTCTTCTTTGCACATATACCGTTGTGTTTTAACCATGCAACCTGTTTAATGCTTTCATTAAAATCAAATCTCAACCCCTTATAAACATAGTTTTAGTTGAATCTGCCATTTATCTCTTTGTGAACTTCACTAGGCCCATCCAACGCTAAGTGAGCATGAAGCGAAGAAGCTGTGCAAGTACATAGATTGCCAGAAGCTCTCTCAAGAAGCATGCAATCATGCAGCACAGAATGAGAGACTCCCAGTTCAAATGACTGTCCGAGTTCTCTACTTTGAGCAGCTCCGCCTTAAGAATGCTCTATCCGGAAGTTGTGGAGATACTTTTGTATCACAAAAGATCAGTAGTGGTCTTACAAGTGCAGCTATGTCGCCTAGAGATACTTATGCTTCTTTAAGGAGAGAGAACCGAGAACTGAAGCTGGAGATATCAAGAATGAGGGTAAGGCTCAGTGACCTGGAGAAGGAACAAGTGTTCATGAAACAAGGTATGATGGATAAAACAGGACATGGGAAAACATTCTTAACTTCCCTTTCTAGAGGTATAGGAAGAATTGGTATATTTGGCAATCCTTCTGGAGAGAAACATCACAAGTCGGGTCGCAAATGCAGGACATCAGAAGGTAAAACTGGTAGGAGTAGGAGGTATTCTCTTTCCTAGAAATGGTTGTATACCACAATGTAAATTAATGCATGATTCAAGAGTTTTGCAAAAGTGGCTAATTATTCTTGCTGTCCTTGCCAATATCTTAGCTATCATGTTGCATTGTTGAACTTGTTTCTAAACGCAAGAAGAATAATGAAGTCGAAAGTAAAATATCTTTATTCAATAATTCTTAGACAATCTTCTTGAGAACAATATACTGAACTAGCACATAGGAATGTAACAACTGTTTAATAAAGTGAGTGAATTAAGTTCATCCACTGGAGTATGTTGTACGAGCATCCTCATGCACCCATCTTAGAGAAAAGTTGTTTACGTATCTGCATAAAGAGCAAACCATAGACTTGATTGAGTATGAAGCTGAAGGTATTCAGCTGTTTGTGATTTGGTAGATTGGTGTAACAAATTACCTCAGGGAGTTTCTGCCTGAAAACAACATCCAGTCGCGCATCCAGAGTGTTCTCACAGACAATCTTCCCATCTTCAGAAGCCAGAACTACACCTCCAGAGCTTTCATTAGCAAAATAAAAACTAGTAAAAATCCGCGCTTCACCTCTATATATATGTCATTGCATGAAAATAACAAGGAAGTACGTACCAAGAGGCGCGATGAGGATCTGAATGAGTTGGAGGTGGAGGTAGATGAACATTGTCAATGGTGACATTAGGGGTACGCACTTTGGCTTTCTCTGAATACTCTCTTTTTGCATCCTCTACAATTGATTTAACAACTGAAACATCCATCTCCCTGCACCTCAACAACACTGATGGCTCCTTGAGTCGCACCAGACTCTGCACAGCATGCAATTACGTACTACTTCATTAAAGAATAAATCTAAGGTTACGTTAGAAAACGCGCGCATGCAACTTAGTTAATTAATTACCTGAACAATCAATCCCTTGAGAAGCTTTTTGTAATTATTCTTGTCACCAGAAATCTTTAATAGTGCTTTACTTGCAGATTCCTTCATTCCACCCACCACATCATCTTGTGCTTGGAGAACTTTTATACGTGATGCATTTAGTTGCATTGAATACTCGCTAAACATAAATATACCAATTAGTTTAATTTTTTAAACGAAATTATGTTACTTCATGAAAAATAACACTACCAACTCACATTTTCTTACGGACTTCCACCTGCTTGGTTTTCCGTTCATACTCTTGTCTGACCTTTTTCTTCTCAGCTTCAACTAATTGTAATTTTTCTATTTGGAATTCCTACCAAAAGGATAGGTAAATCTTAAACAAGAAACTCAGAATTATACTTCAGATGATGTGCTATATATTACCTAAATTTGCAACTAATTGCAGATTATTACCAGTTTACCTTATAAATGTAACAGGCAGAGGCGGAGCTAGAGTGCCGGGAGCGGGTTCAGCCGAACCCAGTAACTTTGGTTCGAATCATGTATTTGTCTTAAATTTTTTATTCAATATGTATAAATTACTAATCTGGAGCCCGATAACTTCAAACGATTAGAATCCCAAACTCATAAGCTTAAAATTTTGGCTCCGCCTCCGGTAACAGGAGTAGCATTATTTTACACCACTGAGAAGACTTTAAGTAAAAGAAATAAAAATGATTATCTCACTCAATCCAAATCAGTTGGACCAGCGAATTAGTCTTTTTGAAACTAAAGGTTCTCTAAATTTCACAGTATATTTTAACACAAACATACAAGTCTGTAAACTGAACGTACAAGTCTCTACAATATTTATTAATATAAGGGAAAAGAATGAGAGGAAAATTATGAAAAGTAAACCTCCTCAGCGGAGACAGAGATCTCATTGGCCTTCTCTTCGGCTTCCTGCCGTATGAATCTGACCATTTGCTGTATTTGCTTTGATACATCACTGTCATTCATTTTCAAATTTCTTTCCTTTTTCTCTTAGATTTCCTAATGCAAATGAAAAAAATGCAATTTTTGGAATAAGGTTGAGTGCAGATGCGAATGGTGATTTACATATAGATGAATAATTTATAAACTTTGGCTTAATACTGTTGTTGTAATGCAGGTCACCTTCAGAGGCGGATCTAAAATCTAATTAAAGATAGCAAATGAACTTGTAATAATGTTTGAGTTCGAAAAATTAAATACACGTGCATGCACTGCTTATGTGTTAGATCCATCTCTTGTGGAAATAATGGGGCAGTTCTAAACGTTAGTTTTGAAAGAGTCCATTGTCATGCATTTCCCCCAAAAGAATTAGTACTATGTATATATTAATAGAAAGAAAAAGGAAAAAACAACCACGAGAAAAGTAGAATACAATATTGACTTGATTATCAAAGCTTGAATGTGCTTCAATAGGACAATATATTATTCGTACTTGGATGTTTTAACCTTTACATGGGAGATGACAAGTTTGAAAATAGGGCTGGGCATATATCGGGTAAAATCGATAACTCGAATCGTTAATTGTTTATTGGGTTATCGGTATCGGGTTATTGGGTTAATGGTTTGGTAACGGTTTAGATATTTTTCACTATTTGGTTATCGGTTCGTGCCTCGGGTTGCCATTTTATTAATGGGTTAACCGACAACCCAATAAGAATTAATAAAATTACGACTTTACCCTTAAGTATATACATATGCTAAGGCTTCAGTTCATTCTCTCCTATTCTTTCTCAGCCGCACTCTTCAGTTGCTTCATCTTCATTCTTCATAGACCTTACTAGTTACTCCTAGCGTAAGTCTTTAATCTTAAACATTAGACTTTTAATTTCTATAACAAAATTCATCTTCATATTGGTATTTTTGATTGTTAATAATTCTTTATTTTTTTATTTTCATTTCTTAATTCTGTGAGCTCACGTTGTGCGGCCTATACCTACTACTAGTTTCTCTTCGCACTTATCAATTCTCAATCAATAATCTTCGTCAGTTTTAGGTATATTTTTGAACATTATTCTTCTGGACAGTACGCTGAGCTTTGACAACACATGACAACATTTTCTTGCTAGGTGTTTTTCATTTCTGCGTTAGTATTGCCCATGCACGGAACAAGATTTTTCTCTATTTTTTTTTTCAGGTTAGGCATTTGACAAACAACATTCAGTTTATCTTGGATTGTTAGTACTATATGTTTGGACTTGTTAATTTTAAGGTGAAAGTGATACTGTATTTGGACAATTGTTATTGAAGAATTAGTAATATTTTGGTTGTGGCCCCCGGACGTAACGCTAAAATGGGTAGTATACTATATGTGAATTCTTCTCTTTTTTGCTTAACTCCAGTGAATTATCTTATCTTTTTTGCTTAAATCTAGATCGAGTTATCTTATTGGGTAAACCGATAACCGAACAGATAATGATCTATAACCGATTAACTGAGAATCAATAACCGATATCTTATTGGTTCGGTTATCGATTTATCAAATTTATAAACCGATAACCGATACGCTAAACCGATAATATTCATAACCGAACCGAACCGACCAATGCCCACCCTTAGCTTAAATATTTCGCTAAAAGATAGTATACCTTATAATTCCAATAGAACCATCAATAACTTGTTTGTTAATATATATATATATATATATATATATATATATATATATATATATATATATATATATATATATATATATATATATATATATAAATCGAAATCTCAATAAAATATCTATCAGGTTTAGAAACCAAAAAAGTTGTTAGTAATCAATACATCCATGTTTGTAGATGAATGAATGTTTTACACCTAAAGAGAAAGAATTAGGATGCTTAAAATAAAAATACTATCTTGGACATGAATCGAGTAATAACAATAATGATAAATTTCAACCAAATATACTTATCTTACCATTGTTGTTACAAGTATGATTTCTGTCACGATCCGAAATTTCCATCTTCGGGACCGTAATGACGCCTAATATTTTATTTGCCAGGCAAACCAATGTTAAAATAATTTATCAATTCAACAGTTCAAATTAAATGATAAGATAGAAGCTGAAATAACTGTAATAATCTAAAGTAAAGTGCAGGAGCTATAACAACTTAAATATCTGATACAACTCTGAACCTGGTGTCACAAGTGCACGAGCTACTAAAATAGTACAAATAAGGGTCTAAATAAAACATAAACCTGTCTGAGGGAAAATACACTGCTAGTAAAAAAGAACGAGGACTCTAGGAGCTGCGGATGCTGAGCCGCTATAACTCAAGTCTCCACAAAGCTAGCCAACCCGAGCACTCTAATAACTGCCGTGTGACCGACTCCAAAATCTGCACAAGAAGTGCAGAGTATAGTATGAGTACGACCGTCATATACTCTGTAAGTGTCGAACCTAACCTCGACGAAGTAGTGACAATGCTAAGGTAGGTCACTGACACTATAATATGTACACAGTATATAATAAAGACATGAGAAGGAATAAGGAACAAAATAAGGCAATTAACCGAAGAAAATAACTAAATCATCTAAGAAAAACCAATGACAATCAGAATTACCAATCCTTAGAGTTTCGTATGAAAAATACTGAAAATCAACAGAGCGCAAGGAAATAGAAACACATAGATTATTGTGGCGCAGAACCCGATCCCACCGTATAACACAATCCTTCCTTATTCCACCATAACAATATCAACAATCACAAATAAATATATGTATGTCGCGCAATCCGATCCCACCATATAATAAAATCAGTAACATAATTCACCCTTATGTCACCGTATCAATTCACCTTTATTTCATCTGTTGCGGCGTGTAACCCGATCCCACAATATCAGTACAAACTCACTCTTATTCTATCATATCAATCCACTCTTATTTTACCTATTGCGACGTGCAACCCCATCCCACCATATCAGTATCAAATATTCAATGAGGACAATCAAATCAATAACTCAAATCATAGGAACCTCTACGATTGACAAATATGAAGTTGAATCAGAAAGGAAGCATATGTAACATTACAAGGCAAGACAAGTTCGATAAATAATAATTGAAAGGTTCAAATAAGACATTTAACACAATAACAGCGGGTCATGAAAGCATAGAAAGACCTATCATTTTTAACATGAGAAACAATGATTAACATGTAGCGAATAAAGCATGCGAGGCATTTAAAGCACATAACAGTTAAGGCATGGAAGAAAATAATTAAGGAAAAGCGGAAGATCGGTGAAATAAGTAATTTGGAGGAGTATAAGCACTCGTCACCTCAAATATATGCCACAAAACATAAAATTCACATGGCATATAGTCTGAAGGTTCTTAGTTCCCACAAATCAAGGTTAAACTTAATATTACCTTACACCGCAGTTAACTCAGAGCTCTACCGGACTCTTTCCCCTAGAATCCGCCTCCAAACCACTCGTATATAACAATAATTCACTCAATAATATTGCTAAAGAAATCAATTACAATGCATAAATTTAGGATTCCCACACTTTTCCACAAAAAAGTCAAAAAAATAACCCCGTGTCCACTTTGTTAAAATCTGAGGTTTGGACCAAAACTCATTTACCCATTCACCCCCGAGCTCGATTATGTATTTAGTTTTGGAATCCGACCTCAAATTGAGGTCTAAATTCCTAATTTGCAAAAAACTCTAATTTTTCCTAATCCCTAGTTTTCTACTATGGAAGGACAAAAATTAGGGCTAGAAATTAATGGGTGATGTTAGAAATAGAAGAAAATGAGTTAAAGTGCAAAACCTATGAATTGATGTTGAGTTTTCTCTTCAAAATCACCTCTACGCCGAGCCCTAATGGAGAGTTTATGTAAAATGGGAGAAATCCCATTTTTTGAACATTTGAACAACTAGGCTTCAGGCCTTCTCCGTGTCCGCGAAGGGCCTGACGCTATCGCAAGCAGCAACTAAAGTAGCCTATGCGTTCGCGAGATACCCTACGCGTTCGCGAAGGCTTACACCCACCTGCCTACATGTTTGTGAGCCTTGTGCCGTATTCGCGAAGAGTAATGGTCAGTTCCTAGCCCCCACCTCACAAGGCTACGCATTCGCGATTGACTGGCCGTGTTCGCGAAGAGCAGGCCCTCCAATGCTCCGAGTTTACGATAATGGTCTTGCATACGCGTTTAACGAAATCCTACCTCTACCCAGTTTACCTTTGCGATCGCAGGAGTACCTTCGCGATCATGAAGAAGAAAACACCAGAAACTAGCAGAAGTTTAAAAACCAAATTTTTTATGTTACAACCATCCGTAGCCTATTTGAAACTCACCCGAGCCCTCGAGGCTCCAAACCAACTATGCACACAAGTCCAAAAACATAATACGAACTCACTCGCACGATCAAAACACCAAAATAACACCTAGAACTACGAATAAGACACCAAATCAAATGACATTTTCAAAAAACTTTAGAGTTTCTATTGTAACAACCTGACGTCCGAATCACGTTAAACCAACTCCGTTTCTCACCAAATTTGGCTGACAAGTTATAAATATAGTAATGGACCTATACCAAGTTTTGAAACAAAAATACGCACTCAGTATCAACAAAGTCAAACATTGGTCAAATATTTAATCAATAAACCATTAAATTTTAAATTTTTGACAAAAACAATAACTCGAGCTAGGGACCTCCGAATTCGATTTTGGGCATACTCCCAGGTCCCAAATAGCCATTGGCTCCTCCTCATAAGTTAAATCCTTGTCCAACTAGACTGAACTGAAATCTAACACATGGGACGGATCATCGTGATACTTTCGAAGCATGGACATATGGAACACCGGATGGACTGCTGATAAACTAGGTGGCAATTCGAGCTTGTAAGCCACCTCACCTACCCTCTGATGAATCTCAAAAAGTCTGATATGCCTAGGTCTCAACTTGCCCTTCTTCCCGAACCTCATCACACCCTTCATGGGTGAAACCCGAGTAGTACCCTCTCTCCGACCATGAATGTTACATCACGAACCCTACAGTCAGCATAACTCTTTTGCCTAGACTGAGCTAAGCAAAGTCGATCCTGAATAATATTGACCTTATCTAAGGAATCCTGTACCAAATCTGTAACCAACAATCGAGCCTCCCCGGCTCGAACCATCTAACTGGGGATCGACACCGTCTCCTGTATAATTCCTCAAAGGGAGCCATCTGAATGCTTGACTAATAGCTATTGTTGTAGGCAAACTCCGCAAGTGGCAAGATCTGATCCCAAGAACCCCTGAAATCTATAACACAAGCACGAAGCACATCCTCCAATATCTGAATAGTGCGCTCGGACTGTCCGTCCGATTGAGGATGAAATACTGTGCTCAACTCAACATGCGTGCCCAACTCACGCTGTACTGCCCTCCAGAAGTGCGAGGTGAACTTAGTACCTCGATCAGAAATGATAGACACGGGCAAATCGTGAAGACGGACGATCTCGCGGAAGTATATATTAGCCAACCACTTTGAAGAATAGGTAACTGCTACATGAATGAAATGCGCTAACTTGGTCAGCTTGTCCATAATAACCCGTACTGCGTCGACTTCCTCTGAGTCCGTGGGAGTCCAACAACAAAATCCATAGTGATACGCTCCCACTTCCATTCAGGAATCTCTAACTTCTGTAGCAAACCACCAGGTCTCTGGTGCTCATACTTTACTTCTTGACAATTTATACACCGAGCTACATATGCAACTATATCCTTCTTCATCCTCCTCCACCAATAATACTGTCGCAAGTCCTGATACATCTTGGCGGCACCCGGAGGAATAGAATACATGGAACTTTGGGCCTCCTCAAGAATCAACTCAGGAAGTTCATCTACATTGGGCACACAAACACGACCCTGCATCCTCAAAACTCCCTCATATATAATAGTAACCTGCTTGGCACTACCCTGCCATACTGTGTCCCTAAGGACAAGCAAATGTGGGTCATCATACTACCGCTTTATGATGCGCTCAAACAAGGAAGACCGAGCGACTGTGCAAGCTAGAACCCGACTGGGCTTTGAAACATCCAATCTCACCAACTGATTGGACAAGGTTTGAACATCTGATGCAAGCGGTATCTCATCGACTGGAATGTATGCAAGGCTATCCATACTCACTTCCTTTCTACTCAAGGCATCAACCACCAAATTGGCCTTCTCGGGATGATACAAGATGGTGATATCATAATCTTTCAATATCTCCAACCACCTCATTTGCCTCAAACTGAGATCATTTTGCTTGAACAAATACTGCAAGCTCCGATGATCCATGAATACCTCTCACGACACGCTGTAAAGATAGTGCCTCCAGATCTTCAGCGCATGAACAATGGCTGCCAACTCTAGGTCATGAACATGGTAATTCTTCTCATGAAACTTCAAATACCGCGATGCATATGCAATCACCCTGCCATCCTGCATCAAGCCCAATACGGGATGCATCACAATATACCATGTAAGATCCTAAAACTATGGGCAACACCAACACTGGTGCCGTAGTTAAAGTAGTCTTGATATTTTGAATGCTCACCTCACACTCGTCTGACCATCTGAACGGGGCATCCTTCTGGGAAAACTTGGTCAATGGGGTTGCTATAGATGAAAAACCCTCCACGAACCGACGGTAATATCCCGCCAAACCCAAGAAACTCCGGATCTCTGTAGCTGAAGTGGGTCTATGCCAGTTCTTAACTGCCTCAATCTTCTTAGGATCCACCTTTATGCCCTATGCCGATACTACGTGCCCCAAGAAAGCGACCGAGTCTAACCAAAATTCGCACATTGAAAACTTGGCATATAACTAGCTATCTCTTAGAGTCTGAAGTACAATCTGAAGATGTTGTTCGTGCTCCTCTCGACTGCTGGAGTAGATCAAGATAGAATCAATAAAAACAATTACAAAAGAATCCAAATAGGGCTTGACCACCTGATTCATCAATTCCATAAATACTACTGGGGCATTTGTCAGCCCAAATGACACTACTAGAAACTCATAATGCCCATACCGAATCTGAAAAGTTGTCTTAGGGACATTGGATGCCCTAATCCTAAACTGATGGTAGCCAGACCTCAAATCAATCTTTGAAAACACCTTGGTGCCCTAAAGCTGATCAAATAAGTCATCAATCCTCGGCAGTGGATACTTGTGCTGGATGGTGACTTTGTTAAATTTTTGGTAACCTATGCAGATTCTCATCGATCCATCTTTCTTTTTTCACAAACAACATAGGCGCACCCTAGGGCGAGACACTAGGTCTAATGAAGCCCTTATCAAGTAAATCTTGCAACTTCTCCTTTAATTCTTACAACTCTAGCGGGGCCATATGTTATGGTGGAATAGAAATGGACTGAGTTGCCATAAACAAATCAATACAAGGGTCAATATCTTTGTCGGGTGGAATCCTCGGTAGATCTGCAGGAAACACCTTTGGAAACTCATGAACAACTAGTATTGAATCCATAGAAGGAACCTCCACACTAGAATCGTGGACATAAGCCAAATAAGCTAGATGCCTTTCCCGACCACATGTCGAGCCTTCATATAAGAGATAATCCTGTTGGTAGAATGTCTAGGAGTCCCCCCCTCCACTCTAATCGAGGCAACTCGGCAAGGCTAAGGTCACCGTCTTGGCGTGAAAATACAATATAGCATGATAAGGTGACAACCAATCCGTATCCAAGATGACATCAATATCTACCATATCGAGAAGTAAGAGATCCATGCTAGTCTTAATGTCATGCCCCGAACCTGCGAGCGGGACCGGCACCCAGTGCCTCACCTATTCTTGCGTACCAACTTGCAACTAAGAGACTCTGAACATATTATGTCATACTTTGGCCATGGGCCACATTGCAAGATAACTGCGAATGGTGACTAAATGTCAATATAAAAGAACTGACAAACTAACCAAATATATACAAGGCTTGCAAGCCCAATAAATTGCACTAATTGACAAGATATTTCTACAAGCCTCTACTGATGGATATACTATGATCGGAACAGCTCCCCGGCCTACTCATAACATATATACATATATACCCAAGATGTACATAAAGATCTAGACCCGGCAACTCCAAAAGGTATGGAGCTTACCGATTAAGCTGAACTCGGGCAATACTTAATGAGAATGTCTATCCACCGGTCAGTTTGAACCTGCATGCATGAAATGCAGCGCCCCCAGAAAAGGGACGTCAGTAAGAAATAATGTACTGAGTATGTAAGGTAATATACTGAAAGCTAAAACTGAACTGATAATATAATAACTGCAAGTAGCTGGAAGACAAAGATAATCTGAAGATATGCTTACCTGTTGATACTGACTCAACTCTCTCAATATAGTAAGTAAAATAGCTCTCTGACCCTATAAGGCTCGGTATACATATATAACTGCTCTGCCGTAGTAGGCTCGCTCATAGGCGCTCGACCATACTAGGCTCTGTATCTCGACCAACTGGGCTCACTTATAAGCGCTCAACCACAGTAGGCTCAGTATATAACTTACCATCTAATCAGAGGTTGCCCAATAGAGGCCTGCCCATCGATTATAGCTCGATGGTAATAAAAATACTTTTAATATTGTAAAGCATAGCTTCACCGTAATGTAATATTGCTGGGTGCAATACTGTCGTAACTTATACTACGAAGCATAACATCATTGTAATGTATTACTGCAGAGGGTAACATCATCATAATATATTACTGTAGAGCATAACATCGACATAATACTGCGGGGCATAACATTATTCCCCATTTTGGAACATTCGTCCTCTAATGTTGTCTGATGCACTTATCATTTTTGTAACTTATATCTTCTGAATATTTTAGAAATTCCCTTGCTATCTAGGCGACTATTCTGTGAATGAGTCTAAAGTCCCGGGCATTCCCCCCTTAGGCCTCCTTCTCACACCATAACTTGTAGTTGGAATCCTTCCAATCTCGTAACTGTTGCTACCTTTCGTCATGCAGCCTGTATAATTTTGACCTTGTAAGTGTGCCCAGTCTCTAGGCTTCATATGTAGAGCTTGATAAGATGTCCCTTTGGGCAAATATGAGTATACTGAAGTTCTTTGCTCGGTACTTTGTTGAATTCACGAATATTGCTATATCTCATCGCATAGGTCCGTTTAGCCATCCGTATGGATTTACTGCCATAACTCTTATTTTAATTTATCGTTGCTGAGGTCTACTACCAACTCCTAGCTTAATCTTATTGCTTATTCCATATGTATAAATTTAAGTCCTTTAATGCTTCCTCATTACTGCTCATCTTTTAGAATGACGGCCTAATCTCATCTCATACTCTGTGACTTTTGTCCATCCATTGTTGATTCATCTCAATATTGATCTATAATATACCACTGATAACTTGAAACTTCTTATGTAATACTTTGCCCTTAGGGCTTAGGTTAAATCAAGGAATATTTGAAGTAATTTTCTTGATACACTTAGCGGAGATACTGTACTTCAATAACCGTATTATATAGCATCCCAAGGTGATTCTCTTACGTTAGTATTTTAATCCCGTACAATTCATGAATCCCTTTTTTTTTCTTATTTGTTTTTCAAATCTTTACTCAATCGAAGGCCCAAACGTCATCCTTTATCTATCACAATTATACCTTTATTCTACTATAAGGGCAACATTCCATCTCTTCGAAATGCTACTTATGAAGAGTAACTGCTTTGAGTCCATTCAGGCTATACTGAGCTTACTATGACATAGAGAAGCATTAGCTCCCTTGTTTTCATGGGCCTAATCCTGGGGACTAATCCATTCTCGTCACCTTCTCACTCGCCTTTTCCCGTTCTTACATCCTGTCATAAAACTTTGTCGCTTTATTATACTTTAGTTTGTGACCTATAAATATCTATTTATACTACTCGTAATCTTCCTTCAACTTGCTTGAATTTCTTTGTATTATTTAAGAATATCAAGCGAGACATCACATCATCTCTAACTCTTCTTTACTTTCTTAACTAGAACTCTCAATACCTAGAAATCATTGACTAGAAGATATGCCACTGACGATGCTGCTATCATTCCTGGATATTGAATCCCAACACTTTTAACCTTCTATCCGAAGTATGGCCTATTCACATATTCTGCTTTTGAGTATCTCGTACGCTGTTCACCTTTACCTTAGCTTAAAATCTCGCATCGTATCTTCTATATCTTTCATGACCTCCCTTCCACATAGGCATAATTCACGTCCTAACTTGAAACTCTATTATAATTCTTACAGCTCTGGTGCATACACAATTCGATGGGAGCTTCAACTGACTTCTTATAAGGCTGGTACTTTCTAACCGTCTTTATTGTTGGGCCGTTATAGAATATGGTTGTTATACTATCTCTCTTGTACCTCTGATATTAAGAGTGATCCTGTAATGTTCTCAATCACGATTTTTATTATTTTTGGGTCAAATAATCAGACTCTTGATTTACTTTGTTGATGTAACTCTTTAGTTTCCTCCTTTTTCTGATCGGCCTTCATGTCAGCTTAAGTTATTACCCGATCTGTGGTTCATGGTATTAGTTATTATGTTTAGCCTTTCATGGGTGCTAAGGAATATGCATGATATAATCCTTTAACAATTTAATCTTTCGTCTAAGTCCTGGGCTCAATTATTTCATTTAACGTATACCAAAATCTTCTATGATTGTATATGCTGCATGTATAAATCTCGAAACTCTTAAGTGCGTTCATAACGTAACCAATTTTGGATCATTGATCGAATAATTAATTTCGTTCTAATATAGCTTCTCCTGGTCATCTACCACTTGTTGCGTGCATACATAGCTTATCTTAGTGCCCACATATATTGGAATCCCATACAACTCATATGATCTTGAATATCACTTCTGATTTTACTCCCCGTTCAATAGACACGGGAGGCGCCACCTTTTTATCGAGTGCATGCAATGTTGTTGTGAAACTATTGTTACAAGACCATTTCCTCTTTAGGTCACTGTGCTTAGGTTAAAACCTTCTTCCTCATTTCTCAGCTAGTCTTTTAGTGTAATACTTAGGGAGGACCCTCTGACTCATGTAAAGCGGCGAGCTTATTACATCGTATTCCCGATAGAATTTTTGATGTTCGTGCTCACTTGTAATTATCCTTACCTCCACACTCATCTGCTCGTACGGCTGCTTCTGAACTGAAGTTTTGACTGTCTTCCCAGTGGAACTATATTTTATTTCTGTAACACTCATACGGTACCTTTAACTACCCCAACTCTTATTTGAATATTTCTCAAGTATTACAATGTCATAACTGCGGGGCTAAATTCACTATATTGGGTTTTACTATCTTTATCTTGCACGACCTGCTGTCTTGTCTATATCCTCTTGACTAGACATAGCTAGGCTCTTCCTGAATCAATTACTAACTACTCGTTGGCCCATCCTCATGTCAATTTTTCGTGAAATCTTTCTTGGGTTATTTCCATGGTCTTGACTTATGTCTCGCACTGGCTCCTTAATTATCAATAACATCTCGGGAAGGAAATCTTACTCACCTTGCGGTAATCCTTCCGTACCAAGGATAGCAAAATTCCTTATTCACGAGGGTGAAACTTAGTAAAACTGGCACATACAGTCCCTTAAGCTGAACTTTGCTCACATTGCTTGCTGTAGGGAAGCTTCTTCCTGAATGACCATTCTCTGATTTTCTCATGAATCTTCTTTTGTCATCCGTTCTATTATTGGCGAAACAAAATCTGAAATTCTAATGATGGCGACTATCATCAGTCACTTAGTCCCTAATTCATGTTTAGTTTATCTTGTTCACTAATCCATACTGGTTCTATTACTCTGGGGTCTTAACTTTTCCTCCTTGTAATCACGCTAGAGTTGCAAGCTTATTTCTCGAAATGAGGTCATGGTTGTATGGCCCATACTCTTTTGTTGTCCTAAGGCCTGTCACTTCTCGTTTCATCCTTCACTTGACTATAGATTTTGTAATATTGTCATCTTTTGATCTACTGTTGTCATCCATATATCACATCTTACTCATCATGCTTCATTAACTCTTTTCTTATTTCCCGCTAACATTTATGCCAATCACTTTATTCTGAAAACTTGAACAAGACATTCTTTCATTTTTACCTTCCCTTTGCTCCATCCAATGACTCTTTAATTTGCTTAACATTCTCGCTTTACTAGGGACGCAAGCCACACTAAGGTAATATTTATCCCTTCAAGGCTTATAACACATGTCTTTGTAGTACTCATATCTGGCTGCACTATTTTAGAGTGTACCATCTAGGTGTCTCATAAAGAGATTTATTAGCACATTTGCAATATTCTTCGGAAATGTCAACTGACGCAATCAACTCATCCATCATATCTTCTTATACTACTTTTGTTAACCTCCATAGGGAATATCTGGAATGGGTGTGACCAATTGTATATACCTCTGTTACTATTGAATATAATTCAAAAAAAGCTTATGTTCCCCTGCCTCAATTATAAACACTGTTAACCTTCATTAACTGGGTACCTCGTAACCTTTTTCACCTTGCTCCTTTTACTTACTAAAACTTGTACTAATCTTTTTAATCTCTCATTGTCCTTCACCATAAAGATGGATAGTGTAACGACCCGACCGGTTATTTTGATTACTAGCGCTCCGTTCAGTAGTCGGAGGACATGAACAGCTTCATTTCAGGTATTATGACTTGTACACGTGGTCGGAATTAAATTTCGAGAAGTCCAGAGTTGATTTGGGAAGAGAATTCTCATTTCGGAAGCTTAAAGTTGAAAGAATGAACTAGGATTGAATTTTGAGTAAACGACTTTGAAATCGGGATCTGAAGGTTCCACCAGGTTCGTATGATGATTCCGGACTTGGGCGTATGCCCGGTGCTGGTTTTGGATAACCCGGGAGCGTTTTGGCGTCTATTGTGGAAGTTAGCATTTTAGAAGAAATTTCATAACTTTGGCTTGGAGTGTATTTCAGCGTTATCGATGTCCGCTTGGGATTCTGAGACTGTGAATAGCTCCGTACAGTGATTCTGGAGTTGGAGGCACGATCGGAAGTGAATTCGGAGGTCCGTAGACCATTTTGAAGCCATTTGGCTAAAGATAGAAAGTTGAAGGTTTTTGGAGAGTTTGACCGGGGGGTTGACTTTTTGATATCGGGGTCGGAATTAAATTCTAGAAGTTGGAGTAGGTCCTTAACGTCAAATATGATTTGCTTGCAAAATTTGAGGTCAATCGGACATGCTTTGATGGGTTAAAACATCGGAAATAGAAGTCAGAAAGTTCAAAGTTCATAAAGCTTGAATTGGGGTGTAATTCATGAATCTAGCGTTGTTTGATATGATTTGAAGCCTCGAGCAAGTCCGTGATGTGTTTTAGGATTGGTTGGTACGATTGGTTGGGGTCCCGGGGACCTTGGGTGAATTCTGAGTGGTTTAGCGGATCAAAAATCAACTTTGAAGAAGTGCTGAAGCATCTGGTTGCTGGTATTTTCGCTTCTACGGTTGGGTGACCGCAGAAGCGAACGAGTGGCCACAGAAGCGGTTTTGGACTAAGGCTTGGGGGACTGCAGATGCAGTCGAGGCTCCACAGAAGCAGGACCGCATCTGCAGAGGCGAGATTGCAAAAGCGGAAGGGCCGACTTGGAGAGGAGCCGCAAAAGCGGCTTTTTGACCGCTTAAGCGGAATCGCTGATGCGGTTCGGTCTCCGCTGAAGCAAAAATTGCTGAAGGCAGAAGGGTTATTTTAAAGTCGGGGCTGGTTCATTTCACTCATTTCTCCCACTTCATTTGGCAATTTTTGGAGGATTCAAGAGAGGATCTTCATCAATCATGCTAAGGTAAGTTTTTCCACCCATTATGAGCTCAATGCATTGATTATGTATGGATTTAGGCATGAAAATTAGTGTAAAAATTGGGGTTTTGGTTGGAAACCTAGAAAATTTTAATCTTGGATTTTAGCAACGATTTTGAGTATGGAATTAGGAGAAAATCATATATTTGATTTCCTAACATAGGTAGCCTTTATCTTCGAGAAATTTTGGATTTCCGGGCACGTGGGCCCGAGGGCATTTTGGTCATTTCACTAAACGGAGTTGGAAACTTGTGTAATCTGAATTATTAACAAGTATTTGAGTATATTCTCATTAGTTTATCGTTAATTGGCTAGTTTGTTGCATTGTGCGTTGGTTCAAGATTTCGGAAGGATGTAGAATGCCGATTGCGAGTCTTCGGAGCGAGGTGAGTCTCCTTTCTAATCTCGTGAGGGGGAATTTACCCCATAAGTGAAGTGAATGATCATGTGCTCCTATTTTTGGGGGCTCCGTACGCACGAGGTGACGAGAGTCCGTGCGTAGCTACT
Organism: Nicotiana glauca; assembly: GCA_026770625.1. NCBI lineage: Eukaryota > Viridiplantae > Streptophyta > Magnoliopsida > Solanales > Solanaceae > Nicotiana > Nicotiana glauca. The sequence continues at coordinate 6,857 of MU757375.1, read as the reverse complement.
ATTATGCTATTGTCCAGGTAGTTAGGACCCATCAGCATGTTATACTTGAATTAATTATGGACCCATCGATGACTTGGATTGTTTAAATCATCCTTGATTAGTAAACGAATTTAAAAAGAGATTAAACATCATTTCCTAAATCGTTAAGCAGAGAATTGGTTTATTTGGATAATTATTCCCTGATAAAATTCTAATTGACTATCTGAGCATGTATCTTATGTGTACCTGCGTCGCATGGATGATTAGCGAGATGGGTGATTGTTTATTTTAAGTGGACCGCGTCGCATGGATGATTCGCGAGCGGGGTAATAGATCACGGTAAATTAATAAATGAAATTCTAAAAGGACTTAAGCTTTGTTTTCTCAAAGTATTAAAGAGAATTGGCTTTTTCTTGGATAATTGCTCCATGTTGACTTCTTGACTGATTGTCTGTCTGTGTGTGTTTATTTTGGAACGGTCCGAACGCCTCGGCAGATTAATAGATGCATCTATAGGCGCGCCTTCGATCCTCGGCAAGTGCACATTTATTTCTGTTGGATCGGGCCGTCGCCTCGGTATGATATGCGCATGCTTATATTGCTGCCTGGATTTATTTAAGCTGTTACATGCCTCACTATGGCTCGAGATCATATTGCTAATAATGAAAAGAAACCTTGGAAGTTTCCTATGAAGGAATTACGTGTTTACTTGTTTCCTCTATTTGAATAAAAATCATGTTAGAAAATAAATACACTGCTGATATGTATATCGAGAATAAATAACCGTTGGACCATTAGAGTTTGTCAAGGTTGACCATCTCGTCTCTACCCCTTCGGGATTAGGCGGGACACTCACTGAGTACACGTTGATTACGTACTCATACTACACTTTTGTGCATTTTTGTTGCACAGGTATATATACACCTCTAGCAGCCTATTGGGCGTAGCAGCTTGGATGACGCTGGGATTAGGTGAGCCGCATCATTTGAGGCGACCGCAGCTAGGGTAGTCCCTTCCAGTGTACTGTATTTAATTTTCGCCCACTGTATTCCGGGCGGATATTGTATTTTATTTCTCTTATCACTAGTTGCTCATAATCTTGTGACACCGGGTTTTTGGGGATGGTTTACAGCGGATTTGTACTAATTGTCATTATTTAAATTCGAATTCATGTAGTGAACTTTTATTTATAAAAATGGAAGAAAAAACCTTAGATTTTCAAAAGTATTAAAAGAGGAATTAATTGATAATTTAGTTGGCTGGCCTGACAGAGGTGTCCGGCCCCACCACGACCCTTAGTGGATTTTGGACCGTGACAACATGGTATCAGAGCACTAGGTTCCCGTCGGTCTCACGAGTCATGAGCAAGTCTAGTAGAGTCTCGTGGATCGGTAC
>MU757368.1:0-49441 GCA_026770625.1 Nicotiana glauca | reverse complement strand
TGTCCGCAGAAGCGGAAATACCAGACACCAGCAACTCAGCTCTTCCAAAATATCAAATTTTGATCCGTTAACCATTCGGAATCCACCCGAGGCCCCCGGGACCCCAACCAATCATTCCAACCAGTCCCCAAGCACATTACGGACTTTCTCGAGGCTTCAAATCATATCAAACCACGCTAAATTCATAAATTACACTTCAATTCAAGCTTTATGAACTTTGAAGTTTCCAACTTCTATTTCCAATGCCGAAACCTATCCAATCACGTCCGATTAACTTCAAATTTTGCACACAAGTCATATTTGACATTACGGACCTACTCTAACTTCCGGAATTTGATTCTGATCCCGACATCAAAAAGTCAATCCCCCGGTCAAACTCTCCGAAAACCTTCAACTTTCTATCTTTAGCCAAATAGCTTCAAAATGGTCTACGGACCTCCGAATTCACTTCTGATCGCGCCCCCAATTCCAGAATCACTATACGGAGCTATTCACAGTCTCAGAATTCCAAATGGACATTGATAACACGAAATGCACTTCAAACCAAACTTATAAAATTTCTTCTAAAATACTAACTCCCCCAATAGGTGTGAAAACGCTCCCGGGTTATCCAAAACCCAATCCGGGCATACGCCCAAGTCCGAAATTAGCATACAAACCTGCTGGAACCTTCAGATCCTGATTTCGAGATCGTTTACTTGAAATTCAAATCCTAGCTCATTCTTTCAACTTTAAGCTTTCGAAATGAGAATTCTCTTCCCAAATCAACTCTGGACTTCTTGAAATTTAATTTCGACCACGCGTACAAGTCATAATACCTGAAATGAAGCTGTTCATGGCCTCCGACTGCTGAACGGAGCGCTGGTACTCAAAACGACCGGTCGGGTCGTTACAGAGAACAAGGGAATACAATTCAAGTTTTGGTAATCAGGCACCCACATGGAGAACAAGGGAATACACTGCAAGGTTTGAAGTCAGGTGTCCACCTGGAGAACAAGGAACAATAGTTGAAGATAGTAGAAGTTAGGCGTCCACCTGGAGAACAAGGAACAATAGTTGCAGATTTTGAAGTCAGACGTCCACCTGGAGAACAAGGAACAATAGTTGTAGATGTTGAAGTCAGGCGTCCACCTGGAAAACTAGGGGAAGTCAATAATAGTCAGAATAAGACGATTCAAGTTTTGAAAGAAAGAGCATCTCAAGAATTCGATGCAACAACATAAGAATTTCGGAGGAAATACATGTCGACGAGGCAACAACAGTCGCAAGAAACAAGTTTGAAAATGAATCTTTGTAATTCATAAATTATAGCTTAGTCTAGCTTCTTTATTTTTTTAGCACGGTGTAATAAGGAGGTCCGTGAGTAGTAGTAGCAGCAGCAGCAGTAACAATGAAACCACAACTTCATGGTAGTCCCAGCTACCAGAACTTCTCGAACTACATTGACCTGATACCTTTTTAGCCAAGGATATGTAGGAAACCTTTTAAGCGAAGGTTGGGTCAAAATCTTTCAAAAATGCTTCACACGGAGTGTCCAAACGGGCAAAAATTGCTCGTATCCGCTCATTTTATCTTTGCACGAAAACTCTTCGTGTTTCCTGACAAAGAGGGGCAGCTGTGAGCACGTGATTTTTGCTTCACACGAAGTACTCCCAAAAACTCAAAACAAAATAAATAATTTTCTTTAAGTGTTTTGCAATTTTGTGGATTTTGTGGCATTTTTCTGTCAATTGTTCGCATTTGTCTGTGCATGTTTATTTTGTTTAAATTAATAAAAATACAAAAATATGTTGCATTTGCACTAAGGATTTAATTTTACATTTTTTTAGGTTAATCAAGAAAGTTGTTGTTTTACAAAAATGAAAAATTCACAAAAATAACGTATTTTGCATTTTTAGTGTTTAATGTCAAATTTTTGTGACTTTTCTTTTAATTTGGTATTTAATTATTTGTGATAATTACTACTTAGAGTTAATTAATATTTTTAGGTTAATTTGGTCAAGGTTAAATTTAGGTTTGTATTTTTATTAGAAAGAAAATTGAAAAGGAAAAGAAAATAAGAAGAGGAAATTAAATTTGGGCCTAAAATCCCCAACCCAAACCAAATACACCCAACACCCGTCCAAACCCACCCCAAACCGGCCCAAAACTAACCCCCAACCCGGTCTACCCCTAACAGAACCAAGTGACATCGTTTGGACACACTTTAATCTGGACCGTTCGTTTAGTTTGATCGAATGGTCAAAAACGTTACCCACAACCCAAGCCCCACCCGCCCCGAACCGGTCCGACCCCATGAAAACAAAATGACCCCGTCTTCCCCCCACTAATTAATCTGAACCGTTGGTGTTGTTCAATCCAACGGTTCATATTAATTATCCCAATTTTGATATACCAAACCCCCTCAAACCCGACTCCTCCCATTTCCTTTCCCCCATCTCTCATCCCCTTTAGAGACCCCTGTAACGCCACCGCTAGCAGCCGCCGAAAATTGCCCCATAGCGGCAGCAAGTCTCCGATGACCCCCAAATTTACACCACAACTCCGTCTCCCCTCCCTCATGTCTATACCACACTCTGTTCCCCTCAAATCCCATTGGAGCATATTATATCTTCCAAACCCTAGGGCGCCGCAATCAAATCCTCCAACATAGCCGGCGGTCAACCCCTAATCACCTCCATCTTTACACCATAGAACCCCTTAACTCCTCTCTTTCCAAATCCACAAACCTCATCCCTCAAACATCCCTTGAATCTCTCGAATTTCAGATCAAAGATCGGACCCGGAACCCTAACTTACCCAATCAACTCCAAATTAACACCACACAGCCGCCTTGACCCCCCTCATACCTAATCCATCACTAGTTTTCTTCGAATTTTGCTGGTGCGTCTCGAATTTTAAATCTAAGGGTTCGAATCCTAAAAAACCAAATCCAAAACCAGATGCTCCAGTTCCTAATGAAATTTCAGGACCGATTCTATCACAAAATAAGGTTAGTCACTTATTCTTGCTAAAGAACAAGTGTTTGACCTTATTTGGTGATTCAAATAGGAGGGTCAGTCACGAGGTCAAGCCAATTCAGTGAGTTTACTCGTAGTTTTTGTTTTTCTTATTTTTACCTCCTATTTTTTTCTTCGTTTTCTTCTTCTCCGCGTGTTTGAATTTTATTTTTGATTGAAATTGGTTTTGAACCCATCTTGTTCATTTTAAGTTAATTTGTCAGTTCCTATTGGTTCCCTTTCACTTTTAGTACTTCTTCATTGTTAAATGTTGTTTATTGATTTTGTTTGCCTATTGTTGTTTAGTATTATATTTTAAATCCTTGATTTCCCCCCTCTCTTTCTTCACTTTGATTCTTCTTTACACTGTAGTGTTTCCTGTTCTTATTTAATTTCATTTGTTTCGTTTTCTTGGTTTAACTGTTGAGTTATAATAAAGAGTTCAATTCTGAGTTGAGTAATTAAAATAATTCAAGTTAAAATCAAAAAGTAATTGTGTTTGCCCTGAATTTTTGATTTATTAATTTCCTTGGTTCTGATTGTGTCTGTTAATTAGCCTCTGTATTCATCTGATAAAGTTTGCATTTTTACCATTTGATTCTGACTGCCCAAATGATCTTTGGTTTTGAGTCTGAAGAAATTCCGAATTTCAAACTGCATAAATTGGAACTCTAAGGGAGTTTAACTCAAGGGGTCTGCTAACAAAAGGTAGTGGTGCACTACTGAACTAATAAAAGAAAAGATACTAAGTAGTGGAATGAATTAAAAAATGAAAATGGGACTGGTAATGGCTGGCTTAATGCCCTTTTAGGAGCTGGAAAGTTGATCACATGGGGGGACATTCAAAAGGCTGAAACACACAAGTGTAATGAAGGAAAAAAGGATGGAAAGGGTTAAGGCTTTAGGTATAAAATAGGGATTCAGACTCAAAAACAAGAACTGTAAAAAAACATTGAGTGGAAAGGCATTCTAATATACATTCTGATATACAACCATAGGATAGAAATACACATAGATATTCAAAACATTAGGGGAACATTCAGGGCATTGAGTGAAAAGGATTCTGTTATACACTGATACACACACATTGAAAAGCTGAGAAAGCTACTATTCTATTGGAAGATTTTTTGGTACTGATTCCTAAGTTTGCAAGGTTAAAACACATTTTTTGATTCTTTTTTAGAGTCAACCTGGAGTGATATTGGTTTTGGAAGGATTGTTGGTTCAATTGGTTGAGTACTGCTATTCTGTTAAGCTTTTCAAGTTGGTCTCGTCATTTTCCATTGTTGAATCTGGGTGGTTTTGTTACTGCTGATCCATACCTGCTGTTATTCTGCTGATCTCTCACATTTTCTTGTATATTTCAATCTCCAGGTACACTCCTTGTAACCATGTTGGTTGATAAATGAAAACTGAAAAAAATTGAACTGATCTGAAGATGATAAAGCATGAGGTTTTTTTTTGGTTTGTTGTATGATCTGCCTGTGTTACCCACCGTAGCCCTTTGTTTAAATTAAGTTTATAGCTGGTCTGTAACTAGAACTTGAAGAGATTCATATTTTAGCTCTTAGTTCATTTTTCCCCTCCCTGATTTCCCCAAGTGGTGAAGTACTTAAGGTCACTAAAGAACTGTGTCTCTGGTAATTTCAGTGATGTATCTTAGCTTGTAATTCATATTAGCTGAAGGAATTACCAGGTTCTATTATTGAATCAATATGTGTGAACCTGGTAGTTATCTGGTAGTTTGATCAAGCTATAATAATCATGATGTCTGTTGTTTTGTTAGGTGCGGAACTAGTCTAGAGTTTAATTTATGGTAATATTGATTTCTTTCACATGTCTTCAGGGGTTGCTTCATGTTTACATGTTAGTTTAGGTTTAAAAGTTTGAAATGTTAGAATGGATGTTTCAATTCGAGTTTGGAAATCTGCAGATTTTTTTAGTTCAGCTGTTCATGCATTTTTTAGTTTGAAAACTTTCCTCCAGTGGTTGCCTAGTTTCGATCCTCAGATCTCCGCCTCTCACGACTTGGGAAGGCCTTGATTGATTTGGGCCTGCCTCAAGCCCAACTTCGATTCTGGATCGGCATGCTAATGCATGTCTTTCTTAAGCTTTTGGGAACCTTTAGCTCATACGTGCACCTCAAGTGGACTGGGCTCTTTTAGGCCCAGGACTGAAATAGTAATTGGTCTGTTAATAATTAAATGGTAGGCTTTGGGCTTTTCAAGTTAAGTAGCAGACTCGAACTAAGGGTTTCTTCAGTGATGGAGATCGTCCTTATTCGAGTTTGGACTTGAGCTTGGGGCCCGAGTGTCCTTGAATACCACGATGTTAGTAAATTCATAATGTTAACGAATTAAGTTTTCGGAATAGAGACGAATCCTAATAACTAATAGTAGTTCATCTTTAGGACGTCCTTTTAAAATAAATTGAGGTGCGATGCGCCGAACAAAATTGACAAATTGCGTGGCCCTCTCTAATTATGTCTTTAAAATATTTAGAACTTGAGGTGTACCATTTAACTAATTTTCATGGCCCTCACAAAGTTAACAATGCGTTAGTTGCTTTTAGGCGCGTTATTTAATAATTTTACCTTCTTAAACTCGAGTGTGCATTTCATGTGACCCAAATCCAAATCCTAAAATATTGAATAATATTTGTTCCGGATTGCAGGTGCATTTCATGTGACGTGATCCAAAGACATGTTTTAAACGACGTTCAACATTCTTTAAAATTTGAATAAAAGCAGTTAAAAGCTAAAATTTGCACATAGATTCAAAATGTTCTAAAATAAGATAATTAAGCCGAATATAACAATTGAGCAACCGTGCTAAAACAACAGAACCCGGGAATGCCTAACACCTTCTCCCGAGTTAATAAAATTCCTTACTCGGATTTTTGGTTCGCGGACTGTTAAACAGAGTCAATCTTTCCTCAATTCGGGATTCAACCGGTGACTTGGGACACCATAAATTTTCCAAGTGGAGACTCTGAATCTTTAATAATAAATCCCGTTTTGATTGTCCTTTAATTGGAAAAACTCCCTTTTATTATACTCCCTTCAGGGGTGTAGGTAAAAAGGAGGTGTGACATTAATAATAAAGAAAAATTAGTATCATAATTATTACATTCCAGTCATCAAATCAAAGTAGGACCACCCCCCAAATAAAAGCTAGGATTGTCCCCAATGCTGAAAGCAAAATAAGATCAAGAAGGGATAGAGAATAAAGAAAACTCCCTATATGGCCTGCATCGGGTCTTGCACATTACTGGGGTCCTCAAACTGCATAGGATCAGTAGCTCCCATCTATTTCTCTAACTGTATCTCCAAATATGACTGGGGGACCACGGGGTAGCTTAGCATCTGGATCATCTCTATAGCAGCTTGTTTAGTGGTTGGTAGCCGGCTCCTCATACTGGCCAGCTGCTGGTGCTTCATGCTCTGATGCCTGTGCTGTTGTTTCATGCTACTCTAAGAGTAAATCCAGTGGGATGTCTCCAACAGAGGTGAACCTCTTTACATCCTTCTTCAATTGTGCCTCTGACTCCTTTGGAACTTGAGTCTTCTTCATCTTCTTGACCTGTTTGACAGGTCCTTGATAGCTTTTCCCTGAGTAGCCAAAGAGTCCATGATAAGATTTTTGTTGTCTAGGAGCTTCTTTTGGTTTTCCAGAAGCTCCTTGAATGATTCCTCCACTGATGAAGGCACCTGAGGCTATGCCAGAGTTGACTAAGCTTCCACTGCATTGGATAAAACAGACATCTTTGATGTAGCTGCTTACATCCAGTTGTTGATACTGGATAGAGTACGAGAAAGTCATAGTGTAGTCTGTAGATAGGCAGAAGAAGATAGAACAGACAATGGGACGGAGATGGATGGGACGGAGATGGATGGCCCGGATGAAGGAGGAGGTAAGACAACTGAGGATCCCCCCGCTGTGGATGGCTCTAATCCGGCGGCCACTACCTCTGGCTCTTTAGACTTGCTAGTGGGCATAGCAACTTTACCCTTTGATTTAGGGCTGTTCAGTCCTTTGGTGTTGTACCATAAGAAGGGTTGCTTTGGCTTTGTCTTAGTGTCATAGTCCTTCTTCTCAACTGCCTGGTCCTCAAAGTACATGGTGAGAAAATTGGGGTAAGGGTAGGATGTTTCATCTTTCCCAATTGCCTTTGTGATCTTGTAATGCACGGGGTTCCCCGCATTGATAGGATACCCCACCATGATCGAGGCTATCAAAATACACCGTGTGAGTGGAGGACATTGTCATGATGACATGGATCTAGACGGTGTGAGCACGTGATTTTTGCCCTATATGGATTACTCCCATAAAGTCAAAATAAAACAACTCCTTTTCATTATTTGCAATTTATGGATTTTGGTGGCATTTCTTGTTAATTGTTTGCATATGTTTGTGCACGTTTATTATTGTTTAAATCATGAAAAATACAAAAAAAAAAAAAATACCTGGCATTTGTTTAGGACTTAGTTTCATATTTTAGGATTAATTAGTAGTTAAGGGAAAAGTAAAGAAAATTACAAAAATGGTCTTTTGAATTTTTAGTTTTAATTTGCGTATTTGGAAATTAGAAAATAAAATTTTTAGTGTCAATTTGGTTTTTGAGTTTTAATTTAGCATTTCATAAAAATTAGAAAATATAAAATAGTGAATAAAATAAATACAAAATAAACAAAAGAAAGAAAGAAAAGAAAATAAAATCATTAAAAGAAAACAATCAAAAGAGTAGTCTTGATAAATGCCCGAATTGGGCCACGTAATTAAATCCCACCCAGCCCAAAACATATCCCAGTCCACAGCCCAAACCCCCGTCTCTAACCCGGTCCCTTTTTTTTTGTAACCAAACGACGTCGTTTCCTGGAATTGATCATGGCCTTTGATTGTTGATCTAATGGATGGGAACATCCTAAGTTAGTTGATATATAATTTTTCGAAAACCTTACCCCCCTTCTATCGTCTCTCTCATTTCACCCCAAACCAAAGCATGTAATGCCGCCTTACCCTGCCGTGCTCCGCCACAGGGAATCGCCTCACGGCGGCAGCCGGCGTCCTTTCCCATCCAAAAATACATCCCCCTTCTCCTCCTCTTTACGAATCCGCCATCCGTTTCCCTCAAATCCCGGCCAAACGTTTCGAATGTTAGATCAAAATTTTCCGGCTATGACACCACTTCTCCCAAATTAGTCCAAATTAACACCATAAGACCGCCTAGCCCTCCTCTTTCAAGCCCCCCGAACCCCATCCCTCAAATCCAACCAGAAGTGCTCGAATATCAACTTGAAGTTTTTCGGCAAAACCGTAGTTCTTCCAAACTCAATCAAATCGATGCCACAGGCCCTCCTCACTCTCCTCATGAAGAATCCACTGTAAATAACGCTCCAATTTCATTAGAATCGTCCGAATCTTAAAATCTGAATATGACTTGTGAGTCTTCTTAATTCTTTCATTTATCTCACTTCATATCGGGTCCAAACCAGTTGAGTCCAATCTTCTTTCGTCTAATCTAATCTGTTTCTCTTGATTCTGTGTTGCCTTCATGTTCATTAAGTTGTGCCTGATTATTATTTTCCTGTTTCTCTTAGTTTTTAGGTGATTAATTGTTACTAGTTCCTATTGATAGCATGTTCCAGTTTAAGTTGGTTTGCTTTTGATTTTTTGTATGTTTAAGTGATGACCTATGGTATTAGTTTTCAATTAGGGGTCTAGTGGTTCAAAGTTGATTTGAGTTTTAAAACTGGAATTGTTTGAATGTCATTTGAGCTATAGTTTGATTAGTTTAATAATATGATTAAAATTTCTGGCTATGCCTAGTTCTATCATTGGTTTATCAGTCTTTTATAATTGATTTTGTATCGTTCATAGATAATGGTAGTGGTAATCCAGAATTTAATAGTGGTTTTAGTACTTCTTTTGGTTGATATTAACTGGTTGTAGTGAATTCAGAATAGTTTAGATATATTAATCAGTAGTTGTGGTTAATATTACTTTAGTTCAGTGCTTAGATTCAATTAGCTTTTAAAATTAGATAAATTGGGCTGTAGTTGGTAGTTCTAATTAGGGTAAAAATGGGTGGGAGTGTGGTTAAATCAATTTGGTGATTTGAGGGCTAAGGTAAGGGCAGTAAGGGTAATTCACTGGAGGAATCCGATAGTAACTGAATGTAGAAGCACCCAGAAGGGGTGGTAATTGATATTTCAAAGTCATATTATTGTGACTTGAGTAACAAGTCAATAATTAAGGTACTATGTGGGTAAAACTGAAATTTAAAAGAGGGACTAAAAAGGAAAATAGGAAATATGTGGATTGCCCTCATTTGTGCCTATAAAATGGCATGCCCTTTGCCATCACTAAAAAAGGGGAACCCCTGAAAATTCCTACCCTCACTTTCCACAAGCTTGATCAGCCAAAGTTTGAATTTCGAATCTAAAAAAATTCTGTAGAGCTTAGGCTTCCAAGCAAAATTCCAAAAATAAAAAAAAAACTGTTCCATTGTGACCCTAACTTCAAGTTCCAGCATCCTTTCTAACTTTTGCAACTCACATGAGATTCGAAATGGTTTAAAAATTGCTTAATTCTGTCTAATAACTGAGGTCGAAAGTCTCCAGAGTGATTTCGAGTTCGATTTGGTTTGTTCGAGTCGGTTTTGGGCCTATTTCGTTGGTGTTTCCATTACTGGGATTTGGAGTTGGATTGTTGATCGTTTCCTGTTGCTGTGGCTTGCTATTTACTCTTGCTAGCTTGTTAAATTGCAGCTGACTTCTCCTTCTCTTTATTCTGATTCCTTATCCAGGTACGCTTCATGAATCCCATATAATGTAGATATCAAATCGCAATACGAAATGAAGTTGTTGCACGATTTTGCTGGAGACTTGGTTGCTTAATGTTTTGCATTCGAATATATTCCTTGACTTAGCTAATGTTCTTATTTTAAATAAGTATGGACTGCATTGGACTATACAAGTTATTTTAGATGCGCAGGATTTTTCTAAATAGATTTTAGTTGTGTAAATGTTAGTTTAGCTATTAGATGTCCACTTTCAGATTAAGGTGTTGATTAATCATAGGAGTTGCATTTCAGTTTGTAGTTCGGCTTTAGCTGTAGGGCGTTTTATACCAGTCCTTAATGATTGTTAAAAATAGCTTTGAGTTTTGAAATTAAAAACAGCTTGTAATTTAGTCCATGCATTTACACTTGAGTTTCAAAATTAAAAGAGCATTTCTACATCATAACCGAGTTCAATTATATTAATCCAATTGTCAAACCTCCTAAATGGATGTAGATGTCTTCAGTTAGATCTGAATCTCAAGGTTAGAATTAAATCAATAATTGAGGTTGAAGTTGGAATTTCTGTTATGTATTGTCCTAATTAGTTAGTCTCCATTGCTCTAAAACGGGTTTGGGCTTGTTCTTGAGCCCAGGGCTGTCAGCCCATGCCATTTATCCCAGGCCTGATTTTTCTACCGCAATTGGGCTTGTCTTGGGGCCTAAATATTGATAGTAGTCACCAATTATACTACGGGTCTCAATGATGAGGTCCATGTGTCATCTAGTACTGAAATAATTAACACTAGGATTATGCTGTATTTTTAATCCAATATGTTAAAAGTCTGAAATTCTTTTCCTTTCAAGTTAAAACTCCTTGATACCAATTTGGGCCTTCGGGTTAGGTAGCGAGTCCAAGCTAAAAGGTTTGCCCTTTTGTTTGAACCCGGACTTGAACTTGAAGCCAGAATTTTATAATATTAATTAGCTAGGAATTTTTCTTTTATTATTAGAGACAAATAAAATTAGAAAATCATAGCTTACTTTAGGACTTGCCTTTTAAATAAAAATGAGATGAGCCTCGCCAAACAAAACACACAAATTTCGTCGTCCTCATTAAATGCTTATATCAAAATACTTAAAATCCGGGCGTGCCGCTTAGTGAATTTCATGGCCTCCCGCAAAAATAATAATACGCTAGCCACTTTAAGCGCGCCTTTAATAATTTTACCTTCTTAAATACGGGTGTGCATTTCATGCGACCCAAATCCAAATCCCAAAATGTTGAGTAAGAATGTGTCGAGGATCCGGGTGCATTTCATGTGACGTGATCCGAAAACACGTTCTTAAACGACGCTCACTTTCTTAATAATTGACTAAAAGCGGTAAGTAATTCTAAAACTACACTATAGGTTTAACATGTATTAAAATTAGATTTTAGCCAAATATAGCAGTTGAGCGACCGTGCTAGAACCACGGAACTCGGGAGCGCCAAACACCTTCTCCCGGCTTAACAGAATTCCTTACCCGTATTTCTGGTTCGCGACTGTCAAACAGAGTCAAACCCTTTCCCCGATTCGGGATTCAAACCGGTGACTTGGGACACCATAAATCTCCCAAGCGGCGACACAGAATCCTTAATAAAACGAATCCCGTTTTGATTGTCTTTTAATTGAAAAACCTCCTTTATTATACCCTTCGGGGGTGTAGTAGCCGAAAAAGGAGGTGTGACAGCTCTGGCGACTCTGCTGGGGACCAAACCCAGAACTTCGGTTCAGGGTTTAAGAATTCAAGCTTATAATAATTGTTGTGTTTGGCTTTATCTGATTTTCCTACATGTTTCATGCTCAATGTGCTAAGTGCTTTATCGCTTTGATATTATTTGAACTGTATATAAATTGTGGCGAAACCCTTCTCTTCTCACCTCCGGAAATGTGCTTACTAGTTGAGACTCCCTATTCTATTAGTGTCATACCTTGAAATAAGAAAGAGGCTCGGACAAGTTACTAAGCCGGACGATCTTGCGGGTCCCTGGTATGTAGCCCCCCTCCTCGACTCGAGTTGTCCGCTCGGGTACACAATCTAGGACATATACCTAGGTTTTTAACATAAAATAACTTGACTTCATGCCGGATCCCTAGTAGGAACGCTTATTTACATCACGTGCATTTGCCGTAGGGGACTCAACACAGGGGTTGGGTCCGTCTAGGACAGGTAACTTGAAATGAAAAGACCATCTTGATGCATCTCATGTGTTGCCTGTGCATTTATTTGTCTCAGACTTGCTTGCTGACCGGCTTTGGAGTATTTGGAAAAATTGAAAAAGAGAGAAATAGCAATGTAGAGAGTTAATTATCCGTTTTAGAAAAACAACCAATGTCAAAATAGTGTCGAAGCTCTGCCGAATTTTTGAGAAAAATGAAAAAAAAATGAAGAAAAGGGCAAAAGAAAATTTGGTTTTTTAAAAAAAATAGTTTGTTGAAAAAAAATACAAAAAGAGTATTCTTTTCTGAAATAGTTTGTTTTATCGGCCTGAACTACGCTGGTTTGATTCCCACAGGATGTGAGATACGTAGGCAACCCTCATCGGGTCCAACCACCCCTTTTGCAAAAATAGACAAAAATACCAAAACTTTAATTTTTATCCAATAAGTCGGGTGACGCCATTCTTGTTTAAAAATAAGCTGAATGTCCCCAAAAGGGCGCCGGAAGGCTGTTTTTGCAAGAATAGCCACCCTGAGTCGTTTTAAATGGTTTGCGGGCACAAACTTTAAATCTCCCTTTCGAAAGTGCTGAAAAGGCCGTATCCGCAAAACCGGCTGCTTGTTTTAAATTGGGAATATGAACAAAATAGTGTCATTTTTAGGTCAAAATAAGTTATTAAATCACTTTAATAAATATGCAAGATGAGAACGATTCAAAATGAACCTTTCTCAATCATGACTAAAATCCCTCTAGAGTTGCGTCTAAGGTGGAACGATCTAAGTAAAGAAGGACAAGACGAGGTCAAAAAGTATTTGAAAGGGCTTACTGGTTTGTTAGAGATTGTGCCTCGGGGAGACATCATCAGAGCATTGGTCACATGTTGGGACCCGGCACACAACGTCTTCCATTTCTCGGACTTTGAACTCACCCCGACCTTGGAGGAGATAGCCGGGTACATTGGAAATGATGAGGTGCCTTTAAGACAAAAATACATGGTTGCCCCAAGAACTGTAGCTGTGCACAGGTTCTTAGACTCACTGAAGATAATCAGGACTGTCCACAATCCGGACTTGGCAAGGGGTTTTTGTACTCCACACTTTTTATACAACAGATATGGCCACATATACGGACTCAATAACCCGAAAAGCAAGATATGTAGCAAAGGAAACCGACAAAAATAGGAGGAACATAGACGTTTTGCTTTTATGGTGGTCTTTTTGGGGCTTTTGGTATTCCCAAGGAAGGATGGTAACATTGACATAAAAATCACTGGGGTCGTCAGCACTTTAAATACTCAAGCCAAAAGTACTCTCGCGCCCATGATAGTGGCTGAAATCTTCCGTGCTCTTACAGCCTGCAAAGCCGAAGGAGACTTCTTTGAGGGGTGAAATCTATTGTTGCAAATGTGGATGACCGAAGACCTGTGCCATCATCCTCAGTTCCTGAGTTATGGGTCTAGAGAGAAAACCTGTATAGAGGAGTTTATACGAGGATCAAAGGGGCTAATTTGCCTGAAGGATTCACGGACTGGACAACATACTTTCGGTCCCTCGCTGCTAGTCAAATAGAGTGGACGTTTGGATGGTTGTCGGTTGATGAAATCATGTATATGTCAGCGGCTAGGTCGCATTTTCTCTTGATGGGACTTAAAATCATCCAGCCTTACGCTCCGTATTGGGTTTTAAGGCAGCTAGGGAGGTGCTAAATAGTGTCAAAAGATGGCGATCTTAGTACTCAGGTAATTGAGATTAGCCCTGACGGACAGCTTCCTGAAGCAAGAGTCCGCCAGATCTGGAATGAATGTCAATACTTAACAACAAATACTTGTGTGCAGGATCGGGCCAAAGGCGAAGTGTCTCCAGGATACCTTGCTTGGTATATGAGAGAACACGAGTACGAGAGGCCAGCTAAAAGACCTCACCTCCAAGAGTTTGCCGAATCATCGCAAGAACAGTGGGCCTAGTTAGCCAAAGAAAATGAATACAGAGCCAAAATAGGAGAATTGGAAAAGAGGGTCCAAGACCTTAAGTTTGGAAGCAGTATGCAAGCCGCAGCCGATGAGGGGGAGAAGAAGAAATTGGCCAAAGAGAATGAAGCCTTACGAGCCCAGATCCAAAAGATGAAAATAGCAGCCGAAAACCCTGTCAGGAGTTTCAAAGATGCCAAACTTATAGAAAACCTAAGGCAAAAAGTGCACGACTACAGTTTTGACCTCAATAAAGCAGAAAGAGAATTAGTTGGGGTTCAAAAATAATTGTCCAAAAATGCGGAAGAATGAGCTTGCATGGTTAAACAGTTGAAAGAAGAATACGATAATGAGGTCACGGGATTAAGAGCAAAGGTCATCGCCACAGAGAGTAAAATGACCAAACAGGTAAAAGAATTCAAGATTGAAAGAGAGCATTGCTACGCGACATTGGCACAATTAGAAATGGACTTGCACCAACTCCAGGAACAAAATTAGGTAGCCGAGCAGACTTTGGAGGCCAGGACTCAACAGATAGGACGGTTTCTTCAGGAAAAGGGCAGAATCAGAGAGAGAATCTTAACCGTTGCTCACAACATTACTAGTAAATGCCAAGTGTGCGAGAACATGACTCGCACCACCTTCTTTGCCTCGGTGATGATATTTGTGAAACAGATAATGAGTGACCTGGACAAACTTCAAGGGGAACTTACATATAGGCCCGCG
Organism: Nicotiana glauca; assembly: GCA_026770625.1. Taxonomy (NCBI): domain Eukaryota; kingdom Viridiplantae; phylum Streptophyta; class Magnoliopsida; order Solanales; family Solanaceae; genus Nicotiana; species Nicotiana glauca. Next base: position 34,765 of record MU757368.1, on the reverse strand, counting down.
GCGACACCGAACGATGTCCTGCGGGCAGCAGGAGCTTTAATGTATTCATGATTGTCATTTGAGTCTGTACTTCCTTTTACTAAAGTCTGTCAGGTGTCCGAGTCTGTATTTTCTGTTTTGTCAGTCTGTATGTTCTTTTTGAAAAAGAATAGTTGATGGTGGAGTTTGTAGTTCTTCTTGTGATTTAGAGTCTGTTAGTTGTCTTAATGCATCAGTTTTGAGTCTTTGTAATTGAAATATTTTCTATCAGTAAAATTGAAAATTCCCAAACCATTTTGCTTCTATTTGCAAGAACTATACTTGGTCTGATTCATGCGGGGTCATGATACATAGTCAATCTCCATAGTATTCGACTTTAACCATATGAAAAAGAGAAAAATAAAAAGAGGAAAACGAAAAAGAAAAGAAAAGAAAAGCGGAAAAACAGGGGAAAAGAGGGGAAACACAAGGGAGAAAAAGAAAAACGAAAAGAGAGAAAATAAGAAACCAAATGAGAGAAAATCAAAAACAAGGGCAAGGGGGAAGAAATAAAAGAAAAGTTTCAATCAGGAGTGAAGAAAGCTGGGATGACGCAAGCAGTCGAGCAAATGCATAATAGGAACCATTAACTACCTAGGTGCATTCATTCCCCAAATGTGTGGTTGTCTATTTGTTAATGCCCTAACCGCTAACAACGTTGTTGTTGATGATGAGTCCAGGCAAGTAGTTAAGTTGACTGGCATTCTGGCAACCCATCCATACAACACCCGCTCTAAAGATACATAAAAAATGGTCAACCAAGAGCTAGAAGCAAGCGTTGTCGACCCGTCTAGGGAAGAAGAAGTGGTGGATGTCAACGCCATGAAAGAGGAGATGTATAAACTGAAGCAGCAAATGGCCGAGATGTACCAGGCCTGATCAAAGGGACACCCACTACCAGCCTATCCTGCTAACCCTACCTACATCCCACCATTAGCTCAGCCACAAAATTCCCCCACAGTGAACTCATCTCCAGCCTACCCTACCTACCAGCTATACTACGCAACCACTTCCCAAACACCACCACCTCCACAACCCAAACAAATTCCATGCCCTCCACCACTAATTACTCCTGTGTTTGTGGCTCCTGCACCCGCTGCATTACACAGATCTTCTAGTGAACCCCTATTCCAAACCCAGGAAAACCACTATTACCTACCTGAACCCACCTTCAAACTACCCGAACCATACTCTTACACTCCCCGTCTTGACCTCTCAGCTGAAGAAGAGAAGCCTCCCAAAAACCCTGAGCAGGAGGAGATGATACGAAAGGTGAAAAGCTTAGAGCAGTCATTCAAAAATATGCAGGGTCTAGGAGGGCAGGTGAGTTTGGCCTACAAGGACTTGTGCTTGTTCCCCGACGTCCAGTTACCTACGGGATTCAAGCTACCCAAGTTTGATCTGTATGACGGACACGGTGATTCGGTAGCCCATACGAGGGGATTTTGCAGTAAGATGAGAGGAGCTGGGGGAAGGGACGAGTTATTAATGGCGTAGTTTAGTCAAAGTCTCAGTGGTGCTGCCTTGGAATGGTACACGCGGCAAGATCATGCTCGATGGTACACCTGGTATGATTTGACCCAAGCATTTGCAGGCCATTTTCAATATAATCTCGAAATTGTCCCCGATCGTCTATCACTGACCAAAATTGAGAAGAAGCCCGGAGAAAGCTTCAGATAGCATGGTTTTCAGTGGAGAGAACATGTCACAAGAGTCGATCCTCCAATGAAGGAAAGCAAGATGGTTGATTACTTCCTGTAGGCTTTAGAGCCTACTTACTATGGTCCTCTAGTATTGGCAGTTGGAAAAACTTTTAATGAGGTAGTGAAAATGGGAAGCATGGTGGAAGAGGGTCTCAAGTCCAACAAAATTATGAGCTATTCAGCGATTAAAGCAACTACCCAGGCTATCCAGAGCGGCAGTGGAAGGGTATTGGGAAAAAAGAAGATGGACGATGTTTCAGTAGCGGAATCGAAAGCTTGGTCCAGGGGTCCATCACCATATTATCACCAACCACGACCACATCCTCAAACCTACCCCCACACCCCATATGGTCCACCGTAACACTACTACTCGCCTCTTGTCCCCCATTTCTCTTTCCACCATGCCCAAACATACCCCCAACCTCCTACCCATGCGCAATGGCGCGCACTACCTCACAAAATACTTACCCGACTCAAAGCACCTACCTACCCCCGAGAGCCTACAGAAACCCCATTGGACCCGGTTTTTGAACTAACCTTGCTTCCAAGAATGATAGGTTTCAGAAGAAGAAGACCTTCACTCCGTTGGGAGAATCTTACACCAGCTTATACCACAAATTGAAACACTTGGGCATGTTGAGTCCGATTGAACCCAAAGTGCCAAATCCTCCCCCAAGGAATTTGGACCACTCGGTGAGTTGCGAGTATTGCTCGGGTGCCTCGGGACATGACATAAAAAAATGCTGGCATTTGAAAACGACCATCCAGGAGCTCATTGATGCCCGCCGAATTGAAGTGCAGGCCCTAGAGACGCCTAACATCACTCAGAATCCATTTCCAGCCGATCACGAGACCCATATGATTGAGTTAATGCAAAAGGGAGAGTATAAGAAGCCTTTACAAACCGTAATGATGATCAAGGCCAGCAAGGACAAATCAAATAAGAAGCCAACCAGTGGGAGAGCATTGATCAAGGTAGAGGAGACAGTTAGCGAACTAGTGGTAAAACAAGAACCAACTAAAGTGGTGGTGCCAGGGGCAGCTGTCAAGCCCGTTGTGATCGTGAAAGGGGCTCACACAGAGCCAATTATCATCAAGCCAGTGACTTAGTTACCAATAGTCTGTGAAAAGGACGTCCCCTAGAGTAACAGCCGAGTGACTGTGACGTACAAAGGGAAGGAAGTTAAAGAAGAAGTTTGTTAAACCCATGGGCAGACTCATTCAGGGAGATGCTTTGCCCCTGAGGAGCTGAGAAAAGCTAAAGCAGCCAAAGATAATCCAGCACCAGTAAAAAGGGCCGTAACTAAAGAAGAAGCAGAAGAATTCTTGAAGAAAATGAAGGCACAAGATTATTCCATTGTAGAACAGTTGAGAAAGACCCCAACACAGATCTTATTGCTATCTTTATTGATCCATTCGGACGGGCACCGCCGGGCGTTGATAAAGATTCTGAATGAAGCTCATGTTCCTGATAAGATCTCTGTGAATCATCAAGAGAAAATAGCAAATAAGATTTTCGAGGTCAACAGGGTTACATTTTCTGATGATGAGCTGCCTTTGGAGGGAACTGAGCATAATAGAGCACTCTACCTCACGGTGAAATGTTAAGACTCAGTGGTCACCCGGGTGTTGATTGACAATGGGTCCAGCGCAAACATTTGCCAGCTCTCCACACTGGAAAAGTTAAAAGTGGACAGTGAAAGGATCCACAAGAATAGCATTTGCGTGTGGGGATTCGACGGAGGAGGAAAGGACATAGTTGAGGATATTGTGTTGGAACTGACGATAGGAACAGTTGAATTTACTATGGAGTTCCAGGTGCTCGTCGTGGCTATTTCTTACAATCTCTTATTAGGCCAACCTTGGATTTATGCAGCAAAGGCAGTGCCGTCTACATTGCATCAGATGGTCAAATTCGAGTGGGACCGGTAGGAAATTGTGGTGCATGGGGAATATAGTTCGTGTAATACCGTTATGCCTTTCGAAGAAGCTAAGGATGACAAAGGTCCATGGGTTTACCAAATCTTAGACACAGTATCGGTTGAAAAGATCCCAGAAGGAGAATGTATTCCTATGCCCAGGGTGGCTGCTGCGTCTGTCATGGTGGCTTCAGATATGATAAAGAATGGATTTTTACCTGGAAAGGGCTTGGGTGCTTCTTTGCAAGGCATCACACAGCCGGTATCTCTTCCTGAAAACCTGGATACTTTTGGTTTAGGCTTCAGGCCCCCTGTTGCTGACATAAGGTGAGCTAAAAAGATGAGAAAGAGAGCATGGACCCTTCCTAAACCCATCCCCTTCCTTTCCCGTTCCTTTGTCAGGCCTCGTACTAAGAAGCGCCCAGCAACGGCAATGCCTAATTCTGTGGTGGTGAAACCCGACAAGGAGCTGATTGAGCGATTTGAGAAGCCGTTTTACGAGGTGAATGTGTTGGAGGCAGGAGAAGGTCCAAGCAAGGCAGATGTGCAGTTCGTGGGGCCCCGTGCAAAGCTTAATAATTGGAAAGCTACTCCTCTTCCTACCTAGAGGGAGTCTTGGTAGTTAGTTTTGATTTTCCTTTCAATTTAATTTGGGTTATTTCCAAGGTTGTAATTTGGATGCTATGTTCCGTCCGTTTGGACGAGTTAAACCTTGTTATCTTACAATTTTAATGAAATGCAATTTCCTTCCTTCTTCATTTCTGATAGCCTTTATTTTGTCTTTATTTTCTTTCTTGTACAGTCCCTTTTATGCTGGTTTCACTGATGTGTCATGCATGAGGAGTCTTTGGCCTAGTCTTGAATACCAATCTAACTCTGAAATAATAATACAAGAAATTGAGTGTGATGACGAGGTAGAATATTATGATGAGGAAGCCTTTGAAGAAATTAGTAAAGAATTAAGCCAATTTGGAGAAAAACCCAAACCTAATATGAATGACACAGCGGCAATCAATTTAGGGGATCAGGAGAATGTACGGGAAACAAAAATAAGTGTCCATTTGGAACCTTCGCTCAGAGAAGAGATAATTAAAGCATTGTTTGAGTACAAAGATGTTTTTGCGTGGTCATATGCCGATATGCCGGGTTTAAGCACCGATTTGGTGGTCCACAAATTTCCCACCGACCCAGCATACCCTCCTGTCAAGCAGAAGTTGAGAAAATTTAAAACAGATATTAGTGTGAAAATCAAAGAAGAGGTCACCAAGCAGTTTGAGGCGAAGGTCATCCGGGTCACACAGTATCCCACCTGGTTAGCTAATGTTGTGCCTATGCCAAAGAAGGATGGAAAGACCTGAGTGTGCATTGATTACCGTGATCTCAATAAGGCGAGTCCAAAAGACAACTTTCCATTGCCAAACATCCACATATTGATTGACAATTGTGCCAAATATGAGATTGGTTCCTTCATGGATTGTTATGCGGGCTATCACCAGATTTTGATGGATGAGGAGGATGAGGAAAAGATGGCATTCATCACACCTTGGGGAACGTATTGTTATAGGGTCATGCCATTTGGTTTGAAGAATGCAGGGGAAACATACATGAGGGCGATGACCACCTTGTTCCATGACATGATACATCGGGAAATTGAAGTATATGTAGACGACGAGATCATAAAGTCGAGGAAGCAATGTGACCACGTCAAAGACCTGAGGATGTTTTTCCAGAGGCTCCGCAGGTACAACCTCAAACTTAATCCAGCGAAGTGTGCATTTGGAGTCCCATCTAGGAAGTTGTTGGGGTTTGTGGTAAGGCGATGCGGTATTGAGTTAGACCCGTCCAAGATCAAAGCCATTCAAGAGCTACCGCCGCCTAAGAAAAAAAAAAGAGGTGATGAGTTTGCTTGGGATTTTGAATTACATCAGCAGATTCATTGCCCAGCTCACAACGACTTGTGAGCACATCTTTAAGTCGCTAAAGAAGGATGATGCGTTCAGATGGATGGATGAATGTCAGGCAACATTTGGCAAGATTAAGGAGTATTTGGCTAGTCCACCTGTATTGGTCCCGCCGGAGCCGGGAAGACTCCTGATCCTTTATCTGACAGTTTTGGACAACTCATTTGGCTGTGTACTAGGGCAGCGTGACATCACGGGAAAGAAAGAGCAAGCGATTTACTACCTCAGCACGAAGTTCACATCTTATGAGGTGAAGTACACTCAGCTCGAGAGGACGTGTTGTGCCTTAACCTGGGTAGAGCAGAAGTTGAAACATTACTTGTCATTATATACCACCTATCTCATCTCTTGGTTGGACCCATTAAAGTATACATTTTTGAAGCCCATGCCCACAAGGAGGCTCGCGAAGTGGCAAATCTTGCTTACGGAATTTGATATTTTCTACGTGACCCGGACTGCAATGAAAGCGCAAGCGGTGGCTGATCATCTAGCCGAGAATCCAATTGATAATGAATATGAACCTTTGAAGACATACTTCCCCGATGAAGAGGTAATGCATGTTGATGGATTAGAACAGATCTAGAAGCCAGGATGGAAACTGTTCTTTGATAGGGCTGCCAACACCAAAGGCGTCGGGATAGGAGCAGTGCTTATTTCTGAGATAGGGCAACACTACCCTGTTACAGCTCAACTACGTTTCTATTACACCAATAACATGGCCGAATACGAGGCGTGTATCTTGGGTTTGAGGTTGGCTATAGACATGGGTGTCCAGGAAATCTTGGTCATGGGTGACTCGGATCTTCTGGTGCACCAGATTCAGGGAGAGTGGGAGACACGAGACTTAAAGCTCAGACTGTACCGGCAGTGTTTGCGTGAACTTTGTCAACAGTTTTTGTCAATAGATTTCAGGCATATTCCAAGGATTCATAATGAAGTTGCCTACGCTTTGTCCACTTTGGCGTCAATGTTGCATTATCCAGACAAGGCTTATGTGGAACCGTTGCAGATTCAGGTTCGAGATCAGCATGCCTATTGTAACATGGTGGAAGAAGAGCTTGATGGTGAGCCGTGGTTCCATGATATCAAAGAATACCTCAAGATGGGAGTATACGCAGCACAGGCCACAGGGGATCAAAAGAGGGCGATTCGACGCTTGGCAAGCAGATTTTTCTTCAATGGAGGAGTGTTGTACAAGATAACTCCATATCTTAGTTTATTGAGATGCATAGATGCTAAACAAGCTACAGTTATCATGACCGAGGTACATGGGGGAGTTTGTGGACCTCACATGAGTGGATATGTAATAGCAAAGAATATTCTCCGAGCAGGTTACTATTGGCTTACTATGGAACGAGATTACATCCGTTTCATGCGCAAGTGTCATCAATGTCAGGTACATGGAGATTTGATTCATTCTCCGCCATTTGAGTTGCATACGATGTCGGCACCCTGGCCTTTCGTTGCTTGGGGAATGGATGTCATTGGGCCGATCGAGTCAGCGACGTCAAATGGGCACAAGTTTATTTTGGTAGCCATCGATTATTTCACTAAGTGGGTTGAGGACGAAACTTTCAAATATGTGACCAAGAAGGCAGTGATGGATTTCGTGCCTTCAAATATCATCTGTCTGTTCGGAATCCTGAAGGTAATTATCACGGACAATGGTGCCAATCTCAACAGCCATTTGATGCCGGAGACATGTCAGCAGTTTAAGATCACGCACCGTAATTCCACCCAATATCATCCTAAGGCAAATAGAGCGGTCGAAGCAGCTAACAAGAACATCAAGAAAATACTTTGGAAAATGGTGGAGGGGTCCAGGCAATGGCATGAAAAGTTACCCTTTGCACTATTAGGTTACCGCACTACTGTCCGCACTTCAGTAGGGGCGACTTCTTATTCACTGGTGTTATGACACTGAGGCAGTAATACCCGCAGAGGTTGAAATACCCTCCTTTGGATTATCGCCGAGGCAGAAATTGATGATGTTGAATGGGTCAAAGCCCGCTTGGAACAGCTATTTTTGACTGATGAAAAGAGTTTGACAGCAGTATGTCACGGACAGTTGTACCAATGGAGAATGGCAAAAGCTTATAACAAGAAGGTGTGTCCGTGGAAATTTGAAGTAGGGCAATTGGTGTTGCGACGCGTCTTACCTCGTTGGGCTGAAGCAAAAGGAAAGTTCTCCCCAAACTGGCAGGGGCCATTTGTTGTAACCAGAGTGTTGTCCAACGGCGCATTATGTTTGACAGATGTGGAAGGAAAATGTTTTGAAATGGCTATCAACTCTAATGCAGTTAAGCGATACTACTTATGATTTCTTTGTTTAATTGTACTTTATTGTATTTGGCATATTTTTGAGATTGAAATGATGAAGGCATTTTGTTATGCTATCCAAACACTTTATCCTTTGTTACCTCTTTTGAGCCTCATCTTATTTTCTTTCGTACCCCTCTTTCGGAATCAATAACAAAACTCGAAGCCTGAACGGGAAAATCAGCAGAGAAACAAGGGAAAAGAACAGTCCACAGAAAAGGGAAAAGAAGAAGCAAAGAAAATAGAAGGAAAAGGAAAAGAAAAGAAAGAAACAAAAAAGAAAAAACAAAAGAAAAAAAGAAAAAAAGGAGAAAAGAAAAGAAAAAGACAAAAAGAAGAGAAGAGAAAAATGAAGAAAAGAAAAGAAAAGAAATGAAAAGGAAGAAAAGAAAAGTGGCAAAAAGGGAAGACCGCAACAACGAAATACTTTTATGACCTGAACTACGTTTGACTTGATCCCAAAAGGGTACGTAGGCAGCCTCTCTCAGGGGTTCAGTCACACTAAAACAAAAATTCCAAAAGTCCCCCAAGAAAGAAACTGGGGTAGAAGTTGTGGATGTTGCAAGAAATCTGATTCCGAAAGTTGTAAATTTGAACCCATGTTGAATTGTTTTGAGCCTTTGATACATTTTCTTTCTAACCCTATCCAAAAGCCTACATTACGGTCCAAAGAAAGACCTTCTGATCAATCTTCAAGAAGTGACAATACGAGCAAGTAAAATTGATTCATATTAGGGGCAACACGCCGAAACAAGAAGAAAAATGATGAAAATGAGAGAGTCTTATTGGTGAAAACCCTCACGGGCACCGTAAGGCGACGTGAGTTGAGAGAAATAAAAAATGAGAGAGTATTATTGGTGAAAACCCTCACGGGCACCGTAAGGCGACGTGAGTTGAGAGAAATAAAAAATGAGAGAGTATTATTGGTGAAAACCCTCACGGGCATCGAAAGGCGAAGTGAGTTGAGAGAAATCGAAAATGATAGAGTCTTACTGGTGAAAACCCTCATGGGAAAAGTGAGGCGAAGGTGAGTTTTCAGATGGGAAAATGAGACAAGTCTATGGTTGAAAAGCTGCTCAAGACATTGCAAGACAAGCAAGGTTTGGGTTTGGGTGAAAAACCAGGATATGAAAGTCCAGAACTGCAAATATGGCAATTGAAAGTTGATTGGTTAGACGGACTAGGCCGGTTAATCCAAAGTGCATGGCATGATCAATGGTACCAGTTGTTCCACCCAAATAAGTCTTCTTCTCTTCCTTCTTCATTACAAATCATCCATTTTCGGATTCTCTCTATCCTTAACCCTCAAAGTCGTTGCATTTCATTCTTTTCGAGGTTCGTTCTTTAAGATGTGTCAGTATCAGTTCTGTTCGAAACAAAAGGGAGGAACGTGTAAGCTAACTACCAGTTTCCCAGTTGCAAAGCACAACAGGGCCAGAATATATCAAAGATGAAGTAGGACATAAAGGACCATTAGAAGTTTCATCGGTGGATTAATCAGATAATTATGGGGGAGAAGCAAAGTTTCAGATAGATGGGTCAGAAACACAGAAACAACAATACGGGATAGAACACTTGGGTCATCAAAGTCGGGGGTTGAAAGCCGTTCAAGAAAGTCGAGGCGGTTGAAAGTCGGTCAGGAAGTCGAGGTGGTTGAAGTTAGTCAGGAAGTCAAAGAATTCAAGGAAAATCCAGGGAAGCAAGTCGGAGTAGAGTCCACCAGCAGGGATATACCTAACAAGAATGCCAGCAACTAACCACCCTTTTATATTAACACATTTTCTTTGATTGAAACAGGGACAAGAAAGTTTTCTTTGTTTGTGTATTTTGTTGAAGTCAGGCGCTCACCTGGAGAACAAGGGAATACATTCCAATCTTCAGCAATCAGGCGCCCACCTGGAGAATCAGGGAAGTCCAATTCAAAAATTTTCGTTTTCAATTTTTCAATAATATTTGGCAACATGATGTGCCCAGCCATCAAACTGGGGCAGAAATTTTTTCTTTATTTTGTTTATTTTGTTGCAAGCAGGCGCCCACCTGGAGAACAAGGGAATACATTTCAAGCTCAGCAATCAGGCGCCCACCTGGAGAACAAGGTAATACATTTCAAGTTCAGCAATCAGGCGCCCACCTGGAGAACAAGGGAATACTTTTCAAGCTTCAGCAGTTAGGCGCCCACCTGGAGAACAAGGGAAGTACGGTTCAAATTTTAGCTTTTAATTTTTAATATTTGATAACATGCTGTTCCCAATCACCAAACTGGGGCAGAAAATTTGCTTCATTTGTCTATTTTGTTGCATTAAGGAGCCCACCTGGAGAACAAGAGAATACTTTCAAGTTCAGCAATCAGGAGCCCACCTAGAGAACAAGGGAATACATTTCAAGTTTCAGCAATCAGGCGCCCACCTGGAGAACAAGGAAAGTACAATGCAAAAGTTAGCTTTTAATTTTTAATATTTGCTAACATGATGTGCCTAGCCACCAAACTGGGGCAGGAAATTTTCTTTGTTTGTTTATTTTGTTGCAGTCGGGAGCCCACCTGGAGAACAAGGGAATACTTTTCAAGCGTTGCAGTCAGGAGCCCACCTGGAGAACAAGGGAATACTTTTCAAGCGTTGCAGTCAGGAGCCCACCTGGAGAACAAGGGAATACTTTTCAAGCGTCAGCAATCAGGAGCCCGCCTGGATAATAGAGGCACATATCTCAAATTTCAGCAGTCAAGCATCACTCGGAGGAAGGGCAAAACATCTCCAATCACAATTCAAGGAAACAACGCAAGAATTCTGTTGGAAGAATACAAGTTCAAGGCAACACAAGAGCAAGTTTGAAGACATAGATAGGACCTTTTTGTAATTCATAGATCATAGGTTAGGCTAGCTTCTTTTTATTTTGACATGGTGTAATAAGGAGGTCAGCGAGCAGTAGCAGCAGAAACAGCAGAGAAATTACAGCTCCTGGTAGTCCCAGCTACCAAACCTTTCCGAACTACACTAACCTGATTCCTTTTTGGCCAAGGATATGTAGCCAACCTTTGAAGCAAGGTTCGGTCAGACGGTCTTCAAAAATGCTTCATATGGAGTATTCGAACGGGCAAAAATCGCTCGTATCCGCTCACTTATCTTTGCCCGAGAACTCTGCGTGTTCCCGAGCAAAGAAGGTCAGCTGTGAGCGCGTGATTTTTGCCCTATATGGATTACTCCCATAAATTCAAAATAAAACAACTCCTTTTCATTGTTTGCAATTTATGAATTTTGGTGGCATTTCTTGTTAATTGTTCGCATTTGTTTGTGCGCGTTTATTATTGTTTAAATCATGAAAAATACAAAAAAATACCTGGCATTTGTTTAGGACTTAATTTTGTATTTTAGGATTAATTAGTAGTTAGTGTAAAAGTAAAGAAAATAACAAAAATGGTCTTTTGCATTTTTTAGTTTTAATTTGCCTTAATTTGTGTATTTAGAAATTAGAAAATATAATTTTTAGTGTCAATTTGGTTTTTGAGTTTTAATTTAGTATTTCATAAAAATTAGAAAATATAAAATAGTGAATAAAATAAATACAAAATAAATAAAAGAAAGAAAGAAAAGAAAAGAAAATCATTAAAAGAAAACAATCAAAAGAGTAGACTTGATAAATGCTTGAATTGGCCATGTAATTAAATTTCACCCAGCCCAAAACATATCCCAGTCCACAGCCCTGCTCTACCGCTGGAAATTGCCTCACAGCGACGGCCGACGTCCTTTCCCATCCAAAAATACACCCCTAGTTCCTTTTCTCCTCCCCTTTACGAATCCGCCATCCGTTTCCCTCAAATCCCGGCCAAACGTATCGAATGTTAGATCAAAGTTTTCCGGCCATGACACCACTTCTCCCAAATCAGTCCAAATTAACACCATAAGACCACCTGGCCCTCCTCTTTGAAACCACCTGAACCCCGTCCCTCAAATCCAACCAGAAGTGCTCGAATATCAACTTGAAGTTTTCCGGCAAAACCCTAGTTCTTCAAAACTCCATCAAATCGATGCCACATGGCCTCTTCACTCTCCTCATGAAGAATCCACTGTCAATAACTCTCAAATTTCGTCAGAATCGTCTGAATCTTAAAATCTAAATATGACTGGTGAGTCTTCTTAATTGTTTCATTTATCTCACTTCATATCGGGTTCAAACCAGTTGAGTCCAATCTTCTTCCATCAAATCTAATCTGTTTCCCTTGATTCTGTGTTGCCTTCATGTTCATTAAGTTGTGCTTGATTATTATTTTCCTGTTTCTCTTAGTTTTTAAGTGTTTAATTGTTACTAGTTCCTATTGATAGCATGTTCCAGTTTAAGTTGGTATGTTTTTGATTTTTGTGTGTGTTTAAGTGATGACTTATGGTATTAGTTTTCAATTAGGGGTCTAGTGGTTCAAAGTTGATTTGAGTTTTAAAGTTGGAATTGTTTGAATGTATTTTGAGCTGTAGTTTGATTAGTTTAATCATATGATTAAAATTTCTGCCTATGCCTAGTTCTGTTATTGGTTTATCAATCTTTTATAATTGATTCTGTGTTGTTCATAGATAATGGTAGTGGTAATCCAGAATTTAGTAGTGGTTTTAGTACTTCTTTTGGTTGATATTAACTGGTTGTAGTGAATTCAGAATAGTTTAGTTAGATTAATCAGTAGTTGTGGTTAATATTACTTTAGTTCAGTGCTCAGATTCAATTAGCTTTTATAATTAGACAAATTGGGCTGTAATTGATATTTTTAATTAGGGTAGAAAGGGGTGGGAGTGTGGTTAAATCAATTTGGTGATTTCATGGCTAAGGTAAGGGCCGTAAGGGTAATTCACTAGAGGAATCTGATAGTAACTGAATGTAGAAGTTACTAGTAGCACCTAGAAGGGATGGTAATTGATATTTCAAAGTAATATTGTTCTGACTTGAGTAACAAGTCAATAATTAGGGGACTATGTGGGTAAAACTAAAATTTAAAAGAGGGACTAAAAAGGAAAACAGGAATTCTGAGACTTGCCCTCATTTGTGCCTATAAAATGGCATGCCCTTTGCCATCACTAGAAAAGGGGAACCCCTGGAAATTCCTCCCCTCACTTTCCACAAGTTCGATCAGCCAAAGTTTGAATTTCGAATCTAAAAAAATTCTGTAGAGCTTAGTCTTCAAAGAAAAATTCCAAAAATCATAAAAAATTGTTGCATTGTGACCTAACTTCAAGTTCCAGCATCCTTTCCAACTTTTGCAACTCACATGAGATTCAAAATGGTTTAAAAATTGCTTAATTCTGTCTAATAACTGAGGTCGAAGGTCTCCAGAGTGATTTCAGGTTTGATTTTGTTTGTTCGAGTCGATTTTGGGCCTATTCCGTTTGTGTTTCCAATACTGGGATTTGGAGTTGGATTGCTGATCGTTTCCTGTTGCTGTGGCTTGATATTTGCTCTTGCTAGCTTGTTAAATTGCAGCTGACTTCTCCTTCTCTTTATTCTGATTCCTTATCCAGGTACACTTCATAAATCCCATAAAATGTAGATATAAAATCACAATACGAAATGAAGTTGTTGCACGATTTTGCTGGAGACTTGATTTCTTAATGTTTTACATTCGGATATATTCCTTGACTTAGCTACTGTTCTTATTGTAAATAAGTAGGGACTGCATTGTACTGTACAAGTTATTTTAGATGCGCAGGATTATTCTAAATAGATTTTAGTTGTGTAAATGTTAGTTTAGCTATTAGATGTTCACTTTTAGATTAAGGTGCTGATTAATCATAGGAGTTGCATTTCAGTTTGTAGTTCGGCTTTAGCTATAGGGCGTTTTATACAGTCCTTAATGATTGTTAAAAATAGCTTTGAGTTTTGAAATTAAAAACAGCTTGTAATTTAGTCCATGCATTTACACTTGAGTTTCAAAATTAAAACAGCATTTCTACATCGTAACCGAGTTCAATTATATTAATCCAATTGTAATACCTCCTAAATGGTTGTAGATGTCTTCAGTTAGATCTAAATCTTAAGGTTAGAATTAAATCAATAATTGAGGTTGAAGTTGGAATTTCTGTTATGTATTGTCCTAATTATAAGTCTCCATTGCTCTAAAACCCTGGGATTTTTCATGAGCCCAGGGCTGTCAGCCCACACCATTTATCCTAGGCCTGCTTGTTCTACCCCAATTGGGCTTGTCTTGACGCCCAAAGATTGATAGAAGTCACCAATAATTCACCTTATACTGTTGGGCTCAATGATGAGGTCCATGTGTCATGTAGTACTGAAATAATTAACACTAGGATTGGGCTGTATTTTTAATCCAATATGTTAAAAATTTGAAATTCTTTTCCTTTCAAGTTAAAATACCTTGATACCAATTTGGGCCTTCGGGTTAGGTAGCGAGTCCAAGCTAAAAGGCTTGCCCTTTTGTTTGAACCCGGACTTGAACTTGAAGCCTGAATTTTATAATATTAATTAGTTAGGACTTTTTATTTTATTATTAGAGACAAATAAAAATAGAAAATCATAGCTTACTTTAGGGCTTGCCTTTTAAATAAAAATGAGACGAGCCTCGCCACACAAAATACACAAATTACGGGGCCCTCATTAAATGCTTATATCAAAATACTTAGAATCTGGGCGTGCCGTCTATTGAATTTCACGGCCTCCCGCAAAAATAATTACACGCTAGCTAGTTTAGGCACGCCTTTAATAATTTTACCTTCTTAAATACTGGTGTGCATTTCATGCGACCCAAATCCAAATCCCAAAACGTTAAATAAGAATGTGTCGAGGATCCGGGTGTATTTCATGTGACGTGATCCGATAACACGTTCTTAAATTACGCTCACTTTCTTAATAATTGACTAAAAGTGGTAAGTAATTCTAAAACTGCACTATAGGTTTAACATGTATTAAAATAAGATTTTAGCCAAATATAGCAGTTGAGGGACCATGCTAGAACTACGAAACTTGGGAGTGCCTAACACCTTTTCCCGGGTTACAGAATTCCATACCCGGATTTCTGGTTCATGACTGTCAAACAGAGTCAAACCCTTTCCTTGATTCGGGATTCAAACAGGTGACTTAGGACACCATAAATCTCCCAAGTGGTGACTCTGAATCCTTAATAAAACGAATCCTATTTTGGTTGTCCTTTAATTGGAAAAACTCCTTTATTATACCCTTCCGGGGTGTAGTAGCGGAAAAAGGAGGTGTGACAGACGGCTACAAAAAAAGGTAGACAACCCTTTGGCTTCAAAGCTGAGTGTGTTTTTGGCTATTGGGAACCCTGCTGTGAGCCATGCCAGTGTCATCTCGGGAGCTAGTATTTCTGCCATCGCTGGCCGGGCTGCCTTACCAAGTGCAAGATTTTACAAATATTGTACATCTTCAACATTCTAGAAAAGGCATACTCATTCAATATCTGGCCATCAAATCGGATCCTTATATTCTGGACATTTGTCAGCATGGTGCCCTTTTGATGTGGGCCACGTTTGCATAGAATTCTTTGACAAGAAACTCAGTGGCATCCGGAACCTTGCTGGTGATCCATTTCCCCCTACTCTCTCGTCAAATTGCATTTTGACATTTGGATTATGGGGGAGGAGGACTCGCTCAATGAATTGCCTCTGTAGGGTGAGTGACCTTTGGGTCCACCATTCTCGGATTTTATGGTGGGGTAACTCACTCAGAAATTTTTGCTGCCATACCTACGAATTTCTTGTTCTTTCTAAACCTCCAACAATAGTATCACCCTTTGCCCATCGTCTGGTACCTCGGCATCATCAATATCAATATCAATAGGGGAAGGTCCAGCTGGTGAGGCCAGAGTTGCAGCAGGTGGGGAAGGTAATCCCAATGCCTCACTACCTTCCTCTGAGTTATCAGACGACTCAGCAGAGGAGGCAGGTACATCTACCAGTCGGTACCGGGAAGTCTGGGACATGAATAGGTATAGAGTCCCATTCCAAAGCTTCTCAGGAAGGGACATACTCACTCGTATCGGACTGTTCCACTGCTCTGTCATCAGCTTTGATGGCTACTCTCATCTTCCCTATGGACTTTTGGACTGCGAGTGGTAACTTGATCATTCTTCATCCCTGTCCTCGGGAGGGTTCTGCCCTCCCTTTAGATGTATTGCCTTTTCCTCGAGATCATACCATTGTCTATGGTAGAAAAGAAAAGCACAATAGTTAGAACATAGCTTCTATCATGCCAAAACATTTTAGTATAATTGTAGAACTGCTTCCTAGAACCAGGCATCGCGGACCGCAAACAAGTTTCTTTGGCCGCAAACTGCCCACCGTAGACTGCGAAACACTATCCACGGCCATGAAGAGAGTAGGATCATACTACTACCTCTCTGAGCATTTATCACCGCGGACCACGGAAAACTAAGTGCGGTCGCAAATAACCTTGATGTAGCCGCAATGAAGAAAACGCTGTCCGAAAAAAAGTAACTGTGGACTGCGAACTTATCAATCACAATTCCCATAAATGAGGGACCGTGTACTGCAAAAAACTGGACTACGGTCCGCAAAATCCAAACATCATAGGCATTGATTAACGTATCTATCCTACGTTTTTTACTAAGTATAAAAATATGAGCAATGACGAATAACCCTATACCTATTAGGAATGAAACTCAATTACCCATCTTGAATTAGGCCTAAATTATGCAACATTTTGACTTTGGCTTGTCTTAACCTTAACTAAAGAAAATAAAGAGTAGAACTAGAAGAAAAGAAAACAAAGAGACAAAATTAATACAAAATTGAGCATACCGGTTGGTTGAATTGTGGTAGAAACTACTCTTTATTAATGGTAAGAAACATGGATGAAGATTAGAGGGAGATGAACAACAATCTATTGGCTTGAGAGTGAAGGGTTCGAGAAGTGTAATAGGAGGTAGGTCCGACTATTTATTTTAAAAGTAGCAGGACCCACCGACTTACCTGAGCGCGGTCAGTGATTTTACCTATATGAAGAGATGTTTCAAAGACTGCACTCCTGAGGTTAAAAAAACAAGCGCGTCCGCGAAAGAGCAACGTGTACCACAAAATTACTACTGTGGACGTGAATACAACTTTAGGGAGTTGGTATTCTAGACTTTTCAAGTTCGCATCCGCTGACCATTTATGACCCAGTGAAAAGCACCCACTGACCGCAAAATTTTGAGCGGGGTCAGCGTAATTCTCATACTTAGGCAAAAACTTTCAGCAACAGTTCTGCCTTGCACAAACAATCCCAACACAAACTTCACAATGATTTAGCAAAAAAAAAATCTTGAACTAAGATGAAAATGAAAAAGAAATAAAAACACACAGGTTGCCTCCCAAGAAGCGCCTGATTTAATAATTCGGCACGATGCATGTTACCATCAATCACTTGAAATGGATCATTGCCACCACATGGCTATCATCAAACTTGCCAAATAGTGCTCCACTCAGTGCCCATTAACTCGTAATATTTCACCATTTTTGTTCTTCAAATCAAGAGCACCAAATGGAGTTACATGCACCACCTCAAAAGGGCCACTCCATTTTGACTTGAGCATTGCCAAAAACAGTTGTAACTGAGAGTTGAATAGAAGAACAGAATCACCCTCCTTGAATTCCTTGTTTCGAGCATATTTGTATTCTATGTAATTTATCTTGTCCTTATACAAGGATGAGCTGGAAAAGGTATGAAACCTAAACTCATAAAGCTCATTAGTTGCTATACTCGGACATTTGCATCTGCATCTCATTTAAGGTTTAACTTCTTCAGCGCCCATATGGCCTTATTCTCTAATTCTACTAGAAGGTGGCATGCTTTTCCAAATACCAACCAGTACGGAGACATACCAGTTAGAGTTTTATACGCAGTTTTGTAAGCCTACATCACCAAGTTTCCTTGACCAATTAGTCCGATTTGCGTTGACACTCTTGGAAATAATACTCTTGATCTCCTTATTGGAAACCTCAACTTATCCACTAGCCTGGGGATGATAAGGGGTTAACACTTTATGATGGATACCATACTTGGAGAGTAAAGTATTGAAGGCCTTGTCGCAAAAATGACAACCCTTATCACTGATGATCGCCCTAGGTGTGCCAAACCCTTGTGAAAATATTTTTCTTCAAGAAAGCCACCACACTTCGTGCCTTATTGTTGGGCAAAGACACAACTTCAACCCACTTGGAAACATAATCAACAACAACCACAATATAAGTGTTACCATATGAACTCACAAATAGTCCTATGAAGTCAATGCCCCACACATCAAAAATATCAATCTCAAGAATATAGTGAGAGGCATTTTACCTTCTTGAAAATTCCACCTGCTCTCTGGAACTCATCATATCTCCTCACAAGCTCAATAGCATCTTTATACAAGGTAGGCCAATAAAATCCACAGCTAAGCACCTTAAAAGCAGTTCTCGCCCCACCATGATGACCACTGTAGGGTGAGGAATGGAAAGCATCAAGAATACACATTTGCTCCTCTTTTGGAACACATCTCCGGATCACAGTATCATTTTATATCTTGAAACGATAAGGCTCATCCTTGTAATAATACAAGCTCTACCGTTTATGCTTCTTCCTCTAGTTAGAAGAGAGCTCACACAGGACAATGCAGGTCACAAGAAAGTTAGCCATATCGGCAAACCATGGAATACTATTTAAAGAAATGGAAAGGATTTGTTCATCTAGAAATGAATTATTAGTTTCGAGGCCATCATAGGGCCTCCCCTCATCTTCCAAGCAGGACAAGTGGTCCCCCATTTGGTTTTCACACCCTCTTCGATCAATAATTTCAAGGTCAAACTCCTGAAGTAGTAGAAACCATCTCATCTACCTAGCCTTAGAGTCCCTTTTTTCATCAAGTAATTGAGTGCCACGTGATCAGTCTGCACAATCACTTTGGTGCCCGTATGATATAGCCTAAACTTTTCCATGGCAAAGAAAATGGCTGGTAACTATTTCTTGGTCATACTATAATTGACTTGGGCATCATTCATCATTTTGCTTACATAATAGATCGAATGAAATATCTTGTTGATATTTTGCCCCAAAACAACTCCTACCGCAATGTCACTAGCATCGCATATGAGCTCAAATGGAAAGCTCTAATTGGGTGTGGTGATAATGGGAATGGTAGTCAATATATACTTGAGAAGCTCAAAAGCTTTCATGCAATCATCATTAAACACAAACTTTGCTTCATCTTCAAGCAATTTGCACAAGGGATTCACCACTTTTGAGAAGTCCTTAATGATGCTTCAGTAGAACCCCGTATGCCCCAGAAATCTCCTAACTCCCTTGACAGAAGTAGGAGGAGGGAGTTTTGAAATCACTTCAATCTTCGCTTTGTCCACTTCAATATCGTTCTTTGAGATCTTATGGATGAGGCTAATTCCCTCCTCAACCATAAAGCGGCACTTCTCCCAATTAAGTACTAAGTTGTTCTCTTCACATCGGCCAACACTTTGTGAAGATTACCCAAGTATTCTTTAAAGGAGTCACCCCAACTCTAAAATCATCCATGAACACTTCCAAGAAGTCCTTCACTATGTCCGTAAATATAGCAATCATACATCGCTGAAAGGTAACCGGTGCATTACACAAACCAAATGGCATTCATGAGAATGCAAAGGTCCCATACGGTCATGTGAAGGTGGTTTTATCTTGGTTCTCCGGTGCAATAAAAATGTGGTTGTAAGCTGAGTATCCATCCAAAAATAAATAGTAGGCAAGCCTGTCAAGTCTATCCAATATTTGTTTAAGAAAGGGCAATGTAAAATTATCTTTATGGGTAATTTTGTTCAGCTTTCAGTGATCCATACACACCCTCCATCCAGTGACAATCCTAGAAGGGATCAACTCATACTCATTTATGACCATAATCATACCCCCTTCTTTGGCACACATTGTACTGGCAAATTCCATGAACTATCCGAAATGGGGTACACAACCTCTGCATTTAGCCACTTGATAATTTCTTTCTTGATGACCTCTTGTATGGCCTTATTCAACCTTCTTCGATGTTCCACAGAGGGTTTGCAATCATCCTCAAGTATAATTTTGTACATGCAAAAGGCGGGATTTATCCCCCTAATATCAACTAAAGTCCTTCCAATTGCCTTATTTCTTATTTAGAGCACCACAAGGGTGATATCTACCTGCACGTTAGTTAAGCACGAAGAAAGAATAATAGGTAAAGTTGAACAAGGGCCCAAGTATTCATTCATGTGGTGTGAATGCAAAGGCTTCAAACCCAATACGGGAGGTTCATCGATTGAGGGTTTTGTTCGTGGAGTCTTTTGATTCTCAAGATCCAAGGAAAGTTACCGGGGCTCAGTGTAAGAACCCATTCCATGCAAAGCATTGACATACTCCACCAAGCCATAATCCTCTGCCACATCATGGTTCAAAAATACAACTTCCAAAGGGTCCTCGATATTTATCACAGCATTGGTGTCTTCAACAATCACCTCAGTCACAAGATCTACAAATGAACATACTTCATTGCTATTCGGCTGCCTTATTGATTTGCAGATATGGAACACAACTTTTTCATCACCCACCCGTAAGGTGAGCTCCCCTTCTTTCACATCAACTAAAGCCTTCCTTGTAGCTAGGAAAGGTCTCCCCAATATGATCAACACCTCATAGTCAAACTCGCAGCCAAGAATCACAAAATCCGTGGGAAGTATGAACTTGTCGACCCTCACTAACACATCATCAATTATCCCCAATGGCCTTTTCATTGTCCTACCACCAATCTCTGCCCAATCCCCAATGTCTTAAACATAGAATATGGCATCAAGTTAATGCTTGCCCCTAAGTTTCACAAAGCTTTGGTGAAATCGGCACTACCAATAGTGCACGTGATTGTAAAAGCACCGGGGTCCTCTAGCTTTGGGGCCATGGAATGTAAAATGGCACTCACTTGAAGTGTCATCTTGTTCATTTCAAAATTCATGGATCACTTCTTTGTGACAAAGTCCTTCATAAACTTGGCATACTCTGACGTTTGTTCTAGAGCCTCCACCAACAGGTACATTTATCGACAAACTCTTCATCTTATCAATAAATTTCTTGAACTGGTTCTCATTGTTCTACTTTGCAAGCCTCTCAGGGTATGGTGGAGGAGGCCTTGGCAAAGGAGCCTTAGCCTTGGTCACTATCATTTTCAGTATGTCTATTACGTGTTCCCGAGACGGGTTCACATAATTTTGTGTTTACTCCGTCATCAATGTCAATTCTCAGTTCTTCAGTTACAATATCATCACTCACTTGGACATCATTGTGATTCTCATCATTCTATTGCACCAACACATCATCACTCACAACCTTTCTTGCATTAGAGGTATTATCAACACCACCTCTACCACTCCTTGTAGTTACCACCATAGGGTGGCTGTACTATTCCATCCCTTCGGGTTTACTATCGTGTCACTAGGCAGTGCCCCCTTAGGGTGAGTATTTAAAGATTGCAAAATCTGGCCAAGTTGAACCTCCAAGTTGTGAATAGAAGTATTTTGGGATGCCAACTAGGCATCAGAGTCGACGTTTTTTTTCAACATTTATTCAAACATCAACTCAATCTTTCCCGTCCCGTTTTTTGATGATCTAGGATCTTGAGATGGAAATGGAGGTGAGTTGTTTGGTTGTTTATATATCGTAGGACTTTGAAATCCCGGCCCCCGATTTCCCTAATTACCGTTATTCCAACCCTTATTATTGCCTCCCCAATTTCTATTGTTGTTTCCACCCCAGTTGCCCTTGATTGTTGTTCCCCCAGCTGCTTTGGTTGTTGTTGTTCCCACTGTTCCAATTTCCTTATTGGTTTTGATTCCCCCAATTTCCTTGGGATCTCAACTGTTGTTGTTGATTCAGAGCATTGCCCCGTTGTCCTTGGTAGTTGTTCACATATTTAACTTCTTCACTTTGACCATCATAACCATTATCTTAATTGTAACCACTACTACCTTGCTCAAATTTATTCAGAGTTCCTTGACTTTGTTGACCTCTTTGCTGCTTCTTGTTGACCATCATATTTACCCCTTCCATGGCATTAACTTGTCTTGGTGCTTGAACTTGTTGCAATTCAGGGCAAGCTTGTTATGATTAGGGCCATGATATAATCATCACACGTAAGTGCTCACTCTATACCTCTTGGTAGTTTGAGTGACTATGCCCGATTTAACTTTCTCAAGTTCAAATGTGTGTTCATGCATAACAAATGATATTAGCTCAAGTCAGGTACTACTATCTCTAGGTTTAACCCTTTAATTCAGGCTATCAATCACTTTAATGCACCCCAATTCCTTGTTAGCCTAATTTTCCTAGACTTAGTCTCTCTTTCTCAAGAAGAGTCTATATCATCAAGGCATGAATCAGTGTTTGCAACCACAAATTCTACAATTAAAGCATGAATTAAATTAAATATCACTAGCCTATAAGCAATTAAGCCCTAAAATTCATGAACCACTAAATATCCACACTAAGGTTGGATCACAACCCTAGCTATGGTATTTAGCTACTAATAATAATAGTAGAAATCAAAGATGGAGATGGAATATAAGACATAATATTCAATTACAAGATGAAAATCTAAAGATTGAAAGAAAAATCTACTCTAACATTACTCAAAAATATAAAAACCAGCCGTTCACGTGCTCAGCAAAAATATTCCATCACCTAAAAGTGTGGAAAAGATATATTTATACTATGCTAAAATTTGCGAATAAAAATGCCCATGTGGAGGTTTTGCGAAGGCATATTTCTGACCGCGTCCGCAATTGAGCTACCGTGACCGCGAAATAATGAACGCGGTCCGCTTTTCTCCATATTTGATTTGGGTTGGGATATATTTCACAGATGACGTAAAATCCACAATATCCATACTAGCTTACACTGCGACCGTGTAATTTGGACGCGGACCACATTCTTCAAGAAAAGCTTAACTTACACGGTCATTGAATCTAGGAGTATGCCCTTAGCGAAATTACCATTGCGATCGCGCCATATATTCCACGACTGTGCTTTTCCATCGCGGTCAGCGGTCACTGTTGTACCTAAAATAGCCTCTCTAAATCTCACTTCTGCGGTTCACATATTTTTGGCTGCTTCAATGGTGGACCTTACACGGCCACTCTTTTGCAATGCGATCAGCGCTCCAGTCCCATATTTGAACTTGTGCAAATTTAACTCTTTCGTGAGTTCATTATGGATTCTTTTCCTTATTTTGACCAAACCTTGAAAGCAAGCACATTAAGTCAGTTTTCGGGAATACCTTTATGCGTTTTCGACCAAAACCTAAGAAAAAGAGAGCATATAATTGGTTAAAAGGCATAGTTATCAGTGTCACATCACCTTATTTGCTACCCATAATGAACCGAACGGCCGTTTTGAATATTTGTACTTTTCTCTATTGATTGAAGGCATGAGTAGCTCCGTATGATGTATTATGATTTATGTGAATCATCGATTTTGGTTTTCAGGTTATGCAGAATTGATTTGGAAGAATGATTCTCAGGTTGAAACTTTAAATTTGAAAAGTTTGACCAAGTTTGACTTTTTAGAATTTGACCTTGGATTGGATTTTTGATAGTTCCTCTAGCTCCGCTGGGTAGTTTTGCACTTAGGAGTGCGTCTGGATCATGATTTCAAGGTCCGTAGTGGAATTTTGCTTAAAATGGTGGAAGTTGGAATTTTAAGTTTGACCGGGAGAGGACTTTTTGATATCGGGGTTGGATTTAGATTGCAGAAGTTGGAGTAGCTCCGTAATGTCAAATGTGATTTGTGTGCAAATTTTGAGGTCAATCGCATGTGATTTGATCGGCATCCGTTGTGGAAGTTAAAGTTTTAAAGTTCAATGATTTTAAATTGTGGTGTGATTTGTCATTTCGATGTTGTTATGTGTCTTTTGAGGCCTCGAGTAAAATCGTGTTATGTTATGTGACTTGGCGGTATGTTTGGACGGGGTCCCGAGAGGCTTCAGCGTGTTTCAGATTGATTTTGGATCATTTTCTTCAATGTTGCTATTTCTGGTTTTAGTGTGACAGCACATGCGGTTAGGTGTGGTATGCGTATGTGCGGTGGTCTTAGAAGCGACGAAGTGGTCGTAGGAGCTAAAATAGTGCTGGGTGAGGAAGACCGCAGAAGAAGAGATTTGGGCGCATATGCAGATGTATAGGTGCGAAGAGATGGAGCGATGTAGCGACGTTTTTTGCAGGTGCGGATGGTGGCTTGCACCTGCGATGTCGCAAAAACGGGTATGTTGTCTGCATGTGCGGAAATTGCTGGGCATAAGCTACTAAATTGAGGTTTTGGTTACTTCTTCATATTTTGAGACATGGGACTCGTATAGAGGCGGTTTTGGAGTAATTTTCATCTTAAGCATTAGGGTAAGTGTTCTACACCCAATTTTGATTATATTTCATGAATCTATCTTCATTTTTGACAATTGGTTAACCAATTGAAAGAGGAAATTGGGGGTTTTGGCCTAAAGTTTAATCATATGAATTTTTAAGTTTTCAACACTAATTTGGAGTCAGATTTGAGTGAAACTAATATGGTTGGGCTTGTAATTGAATGGGTTGTTAGATGTTGTGAGTTTTGTCGAGTTTCGAGGCATGGGCCCGCGTTTGATTTTTTGGCAGGATTTGGGATTTTATGTAGAATTCGATATTTTTCAATTGTAATTTCTTCCTTGAGATTTATTTGATGTATTTGAGTTGCTTTTGGCTAGTTTTGAGCCGTTCAGAGTCTCTACGCATGTAATGGCATTCTTGGACAATCACTGGGCTTCCTCAATGTCGGAATTGGCTTTCTTAAGATAAGTAGATCTTCCAAAAAAAGGGTATGACGCCTCAAATAATGAGTTATGTGATTGGTGTTGAGGTGACACATATGCTAGATGACGAGCGTATGGGAGTGCACCCTATGAGTTGTGACTCTATTGTTTCTAGGGCACTGTTTAGTGCCCTACTTTGTTGATATTTTTGTTTTTACCTTGTGATAAAGTAATTGAGATGTACATCATGCTAGATATCATGTTTAGGCTTTATGCTAATATTGTTGGGACCCCTATCGGTCATTTTTTGCTGTCATTTCATTAATTTACTGATATTTTGCACTGAGTCCATTCATATCATATCTCAGTCTCAATTGTTGCTTATTGATACATCATATCATTATTCTGGGTCAGGTTTCATGACATTGTGAGCCCGTGGTTGAGACTGGCGATATTGATGACTGAGTGAGGCCGAGAGCCTGATTATGAATGATAATAATGGGATCGGGCTATACGGCACAATATGTTTTATTGATTTATGCCATGATTGACTTGTTATAGCGTTTGGCTTGAAGGAGCCCCTCCGGAGTCTAGACACACCTAGTGAGCACGAATGATATTATTAAGGGATGGATTTCCCTGGACATGGATTTGTCCGAAGTATTTGATATCTGGAGATGGATTTCTCCACAATGTAGGATTGCCCTGTCCTCAGTGCTGGGTGACTTCTAGTCAATGTTGTATATGTTCCGGGATCCCTGGGGCACATGGGCCATATACGGTACCGAGTGTTTAAGCATTTATAAATTATTGAGGGATGGATATCTCAGGAAATGAATTTTTCCAAAGTACTTGATACTTGGAGATTGATTTCTCCACAGGGTTGGATTGCCGTTTTTCCTCGGTGCTGTGTGACTTATAGTTAGTGTTGTTACGTTTTGGGATAGATTTCTCTGGTCCGCATGGGCCTCATACAATATCGAGTGGTTGAGTATGATGATTGAAAAGTGTGATACAGTGAGGTGAGTACATGATTCATCTATAGATACATGACATTGGCTTGCATATATAGAATACATGAATATCCATGGCATTGGCATGCATATATGGCATACATGCATAGGGATGCATTTTCCTCATGTTGTACGGTACCACATCATTCTTCACTTTTTATACATATTGATACATGAGCATATAGTGGTATTTCACACTTGATATTTGGAAAGGAAATGAAACATTTTTTATTTATTGTGGAAAGGATTTTTTAGGAAAATTACAGGTTTCAAACTATCTCATAATTTTTCGATGATTTCGATTAAGGATTTGGGTTTTCACTGATATTCTTGAAAAGCAAAACTATTTTCAGAAAATTGTGCAAAAGCTGAACATTTTTATCTCTGAGATTATTTCCTTGTTTATATGCTCTACGTTGTATGAACTGATGTCTATGTTCCAACTCATCACTGCTTTCAACCTGAGGTTAGATTTGTTATTTTTTGAGTACATATGTGTCACACCCCCTTTTTTCCTCACGGAGTTCGGGTTTCGATATTCATTGGGAACAACTCATTTTCTTTTGGGAATTGGGTATGTAATTTGAAGAGTTGCCACCTAACGGATTTAAGGTGCATTAGGGAACCTAAAGCAAATGACTCATAAAACTGTTTGCAGTACCAGATTTTGGGTAAGGGTTTGAAATAATCGTGAGGGAGAAGTATTACGCACCCCTCGTGGTCCACAACGGTGCATCCTAGACAGACCCAGATTATGTGAATTAGTCCTATAAAGAGATAAAAAAATTAGACAAATGGATATTATATTTAAAACAAGGAGTAAAGAGTGGTCTTTGGTTTTTTAGCCTATATGATTACTTATGTACAATGCTTGGTAATTGTCCCATGCTACACATAGCATTAGAGCACAGGTAATCATATCCTTTACTACCTAATTACTCTCCCCTTTATGGTTATATAAATGATTTTAATTAAATGTACTCTATTCATGCATTACCCGTCCCTTTCTATGGCCCCGGAGGTGTTTAGGACCTCTAGTTAAGGCAGTTATAGACTCTGCTAAGGTGTTTAAAAAGAGAAAATCTAAGCGGTGCAGACAATATCACATTTCAAACAACAAGATTTTAGATATTTGAAAGGATTCTAAAGCAGGATACAAAGCAGAACATATGCAATGTTTATTAAAGTGAGGCAGCAAGTGCGTAATCACTTTGCTTATTGATATTATTACTTCTTAAATCTGGGCAGTTTCAGGCAGTAGGAAATAACCATTTTGAACCTACCCGATTTGCCTAAATGATAAACGAACGAGATTTTATAGACTAGATGTCTAAACTGTAAATTGACTGCTGATTTTAGAGGTTGATTTTATCTTAAATCATGTAGGCGTGATTTCTAAGTGCTGAAAAATGCTGAAATCCCATTAGCATGAATTCTAAGTGCTGAAAAATGCCGAAATCCTATTAGCATGAATTCTAAGTGCAGATATTGATTTAAAACTATAGACATGACATCTAAAAATTAAGGATTGATTTTAGCACCTATAGGCATGACATCTAAATGCAAACTGATTTTTAGAACCTTATAGGCATGGCATCTAAATGTACATAATCAGACAAATGTCACAATAACTTATAGGCATGTTTTCTAAGTGTAAGAACTGATTAAACCCTATAGGCATGGTATCGACCCGTTCCCAAAAAAATATATATAAGAATCCCTCCCAATTTTACTAATATCTCAATATCTGTTTAATAGGAAATTACTATTACAGAAAAATATGATACTACTATAGAGAGCTTGGATAGGCCCAAAGTAAACCTGAGAAAAACCACGCCTTTAAATAGTCTAAAGTACCATATTCCATAGTGTTCGAGGGAGGGTATCCTAATGTCTCAAAGTTCCCAGGGGCACAGGGACCCTGGGCAATGCTCACACCAAGATCCGACATAAAGAGCAACCGATTTGTGAAGTGTGGAATGGCCAGCCCCAGTGTGTTAGGGTTCAGAGGAGTCACATGGACTCCTAAGCAGTGCTCACACTGGAGGGGCAAGACCCTAGGTATTCTAAGAATATGAGTGAGAGTGCTTTAAAAGAGTAGTGGCAGTTGAAGGAAAATAATTTTGGAGTAAAATAGTTCAGAGGTTCTGGAGGGAAAATAACTCAGAAGTGGAAACTTTTGAGGAGTAAAATAGTTAAGCCCTGAAAACAACAATCAAAAGCATTCTGAGAACAACAACATAGTCACAAAGCAAGAATTCACATTTCCAAGGGTCAGTAGAAGGAGTTTTAGCATTGAACACAATCAACAACAGACAAGATCCAATGGTGCAACAGAGGTTTCTTATAGTCTTGGTCCATTAACTAATACTAGGTGAACATACAACCTTGTACTAATCATAGGGTACTATGTTGGATCAAAAAGTCACATATAAAGGATAGACGATTGAGGGCATAGATACCATGATTTAATTAAGGGTTTATTAATGTCACGACCCCAAATACCCAATTGTGATGACGCCTATCACACTACTAGGCAAGCCAACCCAAAAAGTAACCTCAGTGAATTCCTTTTTATAAAACCATTTTTCTAAAATAGATTAAGTCTCGAGTTTTATAATAAATATATATAAATCGACTGAAATGTGCGGAAAAATAGTACAAGGATAACCAACACAGCCCAACCATCCGTTTCCACAAGTCTAGAGCCTCTAAATATAACCAGTCTGATTGTCTAATACATAGCAAGTCTAACTATGTAGAAAAACAAGGATAGGAAGGAAGAAAGCACGCTGCGGACGCCGTGCAGCTATCTTGCAATCTCCGATAAGCTCTAAAAATATTGAGGACTCCCACTCTACCACTCGAGCACCTGGATCTGCGCACAAGGTACAGTAAGTACCATGAGTGTGTCAACTTAGTAAGAAACTAAAGTAAATAAGGTCTGAGTGCAGTGACGATCAGTTAAAAAATCATATATAAGCATATACAACAGAGTATCAAATCAACTCAGCAGTTTAAAGAGTTAAATACTTTGTAAAACTTCAGTTTCAATTGAAATACTTTGAAATCATTAGTTAGATGTTTTCAACAAAGGCTTATTAGAAAAATAAGGGTGAAATCAACAAAATGCTATAAATGGGCCCCTCAGGCAAGGTATCACTCATAAATATAGCCTTTCGGTCACTCGTGGCTCATCTCTCGTCACACAATACTCACACTCAGCACTCTGGCTCAATAATATCTCATAATAGTCATAATCATAATAATCGTTGTGGCGTGCAACTCGACCTATAGTTTATAGTCGACTACGCTCACTAGGGGTGTACTGACTCCGGAGGGGCTCCTACAACCCAAACGTCATATCACTGTGGCACGAAGCCCAATCCAATACATATACCACTACAGCGTGCAGCCCAATCCATATAAGTATCACTGTGGCGTGCAACCCGATCTATAATATATAACACTATTGCTGTGGCGTGTAGCCCGATCTGTAATACATATATATATATGATCCTCAACATTAGGTCCTCAACCTCTCTTAGTCATTAACCTCATAGCCCCTCAGGCATAACAATGGAAATTAAGGAAACTTACCCTAAACAATTTTCATATTTTAAGAAGTAGAGTGATAACACTTGTTTTAAGCAACAAACAGGTAAAATATGATTGAAGATATGCTTTCAAACAAATAGAGTGAGAAAAATAGTAAAAATTCCCCTAAGGGCCTCAACAGGTCGGCACAAGGCCTCAAACATGGCATACAACCCATAATATAGTATCAAACTCTAAAATATGTGATATCATAAGATTTCAAATCAAATATGCGGCTTAATAGTTGCTACGATATGGACCAAGTCATAATCTTTACGGGTGCACGCCCACACACTCGTCACTTACCATGTGCGTCACCTCATTTATCAAACAATACGAAATACTGGGGTTTTATATACTCAGTTCCAGATTTACAATGGTTGCTTACCTAAAACCGGATGAAATACTACTCCATGAGGCCTTTGCCTCTCGGCTCGGCCTCAACTCACACCGAATCTTCCCAAAATCAGAATCATAAAATTAGAATATGCTAAGGGAATGAAGCCCATGCGAAAATAATAAAATTACAACAATATTCCAAAAATTGATCCAACCCGTCTCCCAGGGCCCACATCTCGAAATTCGATAAAAATCATATCAGTGAAATCCTTATCCTCCCACGAGTTCATACATACCAAGAACACCAAAATCCAACCACAAATGGCCCCTCAAATCCCTCGATAAAGGTATCAAATTCCAAGCCCTAACTCCCCAATTTTAGGCTTCAAATCCCCCAAATTTCATGTTTAATTAGGTAGAAATCACAATAGGATCGAGTATTAATTCCATAATTCTTACCTCCAAGAATTTCTTTTTGATTCCCTCTTCAATCTCTCTCAAAAAGCTCCAAAATCGAGTAAAAAATGGTGAACTTAGGCCAAAAATTATGAGAATGGCCTTTTAAACATTCTGCCCAGTGATTTAAATCCTTCTTTGCGAACACGGTCAAAGCCTCACATTCGTAAAGCACAAAAATACTGTTGACTAAAAATCCTCTTACGCAAACGCGACCACCCCTAGCTAACGCGATGTCTCAGCCACTCAAACCTTCACGAATGCGATATCCCCATCCCGAATGTGATGAACAATGACCCAGCCCTTCGCAAATGTGGGACTCTCATAATGAAGGCCAATGGTCTTTCCTCACCCCCCAACCCTTCGCGAACACGAAGGTCCACTCACGAAAGCAAAGCACAATTGTCTGCAACACTAACACTATATTTTCTGCAATCTTTTTCAACTTGAAATGATCCGTTCAACCACCCGAGGCCCTCGAGACCTCAACTAA
Source organism: Nicotiana glauca (assembly GCA_026770625.1). Classification (NCBI taxonomy): domain Eukaryota; kingdom Viridiplantae; phylum Streptophyta; class Magnoliopsida; order Solanales; family Solanaceae; genus Nicotiana; species Nicotiana glauca. The sequence continues at coordinate 4,176 of MU757368.1, read as the reverse complement.
ACCTGCCAACATATCCCATAACTTCATTCAAACTTTTTCCAACCTTCGGGACACTCAAAATAACATCAAAACACCAAAATCACATCGGATTCAAGCCTAAAATTCCAAAAACTTCCAAATTCCGCTTTCGATCAAAAAGTCTATCAAACCACGCCCGAATGACCTTAAATTTTGTACACGCATCCAAAATGACACAATGAACCTACTTCAACTCCTGAAATTCCATTACAACCCCTATATCAAAATCTCACCTATCAACCAAAAAATGCTAGAATTCTAATTTCGCCAATTCAAGCCTAAATCTATTCAGGACCTCTAAAACACATTCTGATCACGCTCCTAAGTCCCAAATCATCTCCCAAAGCTATCCAAACCATCGAAATTCAGATCTGATCCCTTTTTCACATAAGTCAATATCTAGTTAACTTTTCTAACTCAAGCCTACTCAAAAGAGACTAAGTGTCTCAAACCTTACCAAAACCTCTCCGAACCCGAATCAATCAACCCGATAACATGTAATACAGATGAAAAAAAATAAAAGGTAGAAATAGGGGAAACAGAGTGGTAACACATGAAACCACCGGTCGGGTCGTTACATCCTCCCCCTCTTAAACAAATGTTCATCCTCGAACGATTCAATAAACACATCTGATGCCTCAAATAGGTGAGGATATCTGCTCCGCATCTCCAGTTTGGTCTCCTAGGTAGCCTCCTCCATGGGCCGACCTCTCCACTGCACTTTCACTGAAGCTATGTACTTTGATCTCAACTTTTGAACCTGACGCTCCAAAATAGCCACTGACTCCGCATCATAAGTCAAGTCACCATCCAACTAAACTGTGCTAAAATCCAGAACATGAGACGGATTGCCAATATATTTACGGAGCATAGAAACATGAAATACCAGATGCACACTCAAAAATCTTGGTGGCAAAGCTAGTTCATAAGCCACCTCTCCAATTCTCCGAAGTACCTCAAAAGGCCCAATGAACCGAGGACTCAATTTATCCTTCTTCCCAAATCTCATTACACCCTTCATGGGTGAACCTTCAACAGAACCTTCTTACCAACCATAGGACATATCCCAAACCTTCCTGTCAACATAACTCTTTTGTCTCGACTGCACTGTACAAATCCTCTCCTAAATCACCTTCACCTTGTCTAAAGCATCCTACACCAAGTCTGTACCCAATAGCCTAGCCTCACCCAGCTCAAACCAACCGACCAGAGATCTAAACTACTACCCATACAAAGCATCATATGGAGCTATCTGAATACTCGACTGATAATTGTTGTTATAAGCAAACATTGTGAGCTATAAAAACTGAACCCATGACCCTCCAAAATCAATGACACAAGTGCGCAACATGTCCTTTAATATATGAATAGTGCGCTCGGACTACCCGTTCGTTTGAGGATGAAAAGTTGTGCTCAACTCAATCTGAGTACCCAACTCTCGCTATACCGACCTCCAAAACTGTGAAGTAAACCGAGTGTCCCTATCTAAAATGATGGACACTGGGATATCATGCAAACGAACAATCTCCCGGATATAGATCTTTGCCAACCGCTCTGAAGAATATGTAGTACGCTAGAATGAAATGCGCGGACTTGGTCAGCCAATCCACACTCACCCAAATAGCATCGAACTTCTTCAAATTTCGTGGGAGCCCAACTACAAAGTCCATGGTCATATGCTCCCACTCCCACTCTAGAATATCCATCTGCTGAAGTAATCCACCCGGTCTTTGATGCTCATATTTCACATGCTGACAATTGAGACACCGAGCCATAAATCCCACAATGTCTTTCTTCATTCTCCTCCACCAATAATGCTGTCTTAGATCCTGATAAATCTTCGCGGCACCCGAATGAATGGAATACCTGTGAGCATGTGATTTTTTACCGTAAGCAAATTATTCCAAAAATTTCAAATAAAATAATTTTACAATTTTAGGAATTTTGTTGCATTCTTTGTGTTAATTGGTCGTATGATAAACTCGTATTAAAAAAAAATAAAAAATATGCATATGCATTAGGATTTTTAATTTTTAGTATTAATGCATTTTGGAAAAACAAATGAAAGAAAAATCAAAAATAGCATCTTATGGTTTTAATTGAAAATTACTACAAAATAGTTATTAAATAATTTTTAGACTTTAATTAGTATAATTATTAGTTTAATCTTAATTTTACAAAATCAAGAAAATACAAATAAACACATATATGATATATTAATAAAAGAAGGAAAATACGAAAAAAAATAATCCCAAATAATTGGGCCAATACAACAAAAAAATCAAATAAATACTAGCCCAATTCAACCCAGGCCCAAAAAATTCCCGGTCTGTATGGCTTAAAATCCAAACGACATCGTTTGGTTATAGGAGATCTGGGCTGTTGAATTCTTGATCAAAAGGTCAGATTACACAAGCTAGTTTACTAATCAAACGACGACGTTTTGAGTCGTCAGATCTTGACCATTCATTTGTTTGATCTAACGGGCAAGATTGAACCGTCACTTAATCAAACGACGTCGTGTAGGCGGCGATGAATCTCAGCCGTCAATTATTTCTAATCTAACGGTCTCTATTAGATCCTCTATAATGAATATAACTACCTTAACCCTATACAAAAATTAGAGACAAAGATTTTATCTTCACAGTCTTCCTCGTTAACCCTAGCCTCTCGCCGGAATCCATCGCCGGTGGGAAATGACACCCACACCAATAGCCCTCAGATTCACACCATCGACTCATTTCGTTCCCCTCTTTTCATTCCTTCCATTGGTTTCCCTCGAAACTCGCCAGAATCTGTCGAATCTTCGACCAAAGGTTCTCCGGCGACGACGCATGTTATGCAAAATGAGCCCAATTTTACACCATAGAACCGCCTTGGCCCCCTCTACACAAATTTCATAGTCTCTTAGCTCGAATGTGGCCGGAACGACTCGAATATTAATTTCAAGATTTTCCGGCCATGAGTCTATACTCTAATCTTTATGATTTCTTGACCGTAATATCCTCAACCACGTGTTTTCTTATGAAAACACATGGTTGGGGATGTTACGTGTCAAGAATCTCGAAAGATTCTCTCAAATCAATTGGCCGGAGTTTTCTTCATTACATCATTAAGTTCTCTTCCTATTTTTCTTTCTTTTATACTTTATTATGATTTTGATAATAGTTTGCATGCAAATTTAACTTAGGTTTTAATGTTTAATTTCATTCTGATTAAGTCCATTTGATAGTTCCTTTTATTTCTGATTTTATTTTTCTTGATTATTGATATCTTGTCAATAGTTAGACAACTAGTCAGTAGTTTAGTTAGGTTTATTCTCATATAATAAGTTGGAAATTATGGAGATTGATCCTAGTTAGGTTTACTGANTATAGAAATTGTAAAGGGAATAGAAGGTTCTAGAATAGGCTTTAGTGTAGAGGCCAAGGCAATAAGGGCACTTACTTGAGTAACAAGTTAGAAATAGGAGGACTAAACTGAAAATTAAAAAAGGACTAAAAGAGAAAAATCAAAATCTGATGGTTCATTCTTATGTTGCCTATAAATTAGCATTCTCATGCCTTTAGAAAGGGTCCTTCCTTCCCAGCCATATAGTCTCCACAAAACATTCCCTCCCATTAGCCTTTCAGATTTGAAGTAGGATTTCAATTTCAAAAAAACCAAAAACAAAAGAAAAATTCAAAAAAAAAAAAATCAATCAAAAATAGTAGTTACTGTTTCATTAGAATCCCAATTAATTTCAAGTTCTTTCGAGCATTTGGCTGTCATTTCCTAGTTCAGAGGTTCAGAGATATATGAATTAATTTCGAACTTTGAGTGTTGTTGGTTTCTGGAGATTACTGGCTAATTTCAAACATATTCTGGGCTATAATTGGATTCTCTGGGCTGTGCTTCTATTTTCTGGGTTGTGCACTTGTGCTTGATTGATCTATCACTGGTTTGTTGCGTTAAGTTGCTGCTGACCTCTTTGTTCTGTGTTCTGTTATTCAATCCAGGTACACTGTCTGAACTCCTTTTGGTGTAACTTCGAGTTTGAAGTGAAATGCATTTGAATTCCTGATCCGTGCTCATTTACTTGCAGTGTTTATAGATAATCCATGGGTATATATTTGCTTAGTTTAGTCTATTTGTACTAATTTGTGATATTGATTAGGA